>CABFOW010002862.1:72804-86514 GCA_902141385.1 Timema californicum | reverse complement strand
CAGCTTCCAATGGAACGCTAATTTCTTGGTTGTCAGATGGGTCACTTCTAGTTGTCTTGTTCCCGTCTTTTTCAATTTCCTGCACGTCACTGTTCAACTTCTCAAGATGAAGAAGTATCGAAGCCTTATCATAAGCTAGAAGGAGGGACCCATCTGAAGCCATCTGCTTTTTCTTCTTAACGAATGACACTCACTTCATTGTCAAATGTCTCACATGTTAGATCTCTATGGCGTGGTTAACATGTAGAGTGTGACGCATTAAACTTGAAGGTATTATTCTTTCCTTCTGTTTTATGTTACTGACGCTGCCTGTTCCTAGTGCTTTATATGTTATATCCTTGTAATACTCCTTGTGGTAGGAATCACCAATATATAGCGATTCGTTGGCAGACAAACATCTTATATGATTCTTTAATGATGATAATCCTGTTTCTTCATGCGAACATCGAACATCGGTGCTCACAATTATTTTCTCCACTTAAGCCAAAGATGGTTGAGCCACGTAGTTTATTTAATCTGTTCAACTACTGCTCACTTGACAAATAAAACAAAGTTTTAAAATACACAGTTTTTGACATCTTGTTCGATAAAGACTCTACTATTTCGGGTCATGTCATTTGAGGATTCAGAGAATTTTTGTTGTGGTTCGGTACTTTTTTCCTGCATACATACACATACACACCAAAAATTGACAAGTGTAACCCTAATATAATATTTACTTCATATACAAATACATCGGACTTTAAAATATAAGTTGTTTTGTAACTAACCGGTCATATAAGATTTAAGGATATTTTAATGCTCAAAAAAATTGCTACCCTACTTTTTTCTAATATTTATTATATCTTTTAACAAAATCAAGTGAGACTTTACTTTTACCAAAAAAACTAATTTATATTTCATTACAATTGAACCTGCACAAATATCTGGTAAATTATAATAATTTATAAGTAGTATGGTAATCTATGACTCAGTAATAACATTTTTACTTTCTCATAGATAAAGTAATGTGTTCAGGAAAATGTCACTATTGTAACGTTATTTGCCACCCTACCATGTATTTCCCTATGTTTTTCTAATTTTTGTGAATAGTTTCCAATTTATTTTCGTTTGAAATTAAGCACTTCAAAGTTCGGCCGCCGCGTAACACGCTGTATCGCCAGCCTGACAAATAATACTATTTACACCCAGTAAATAAAATAAAAGGATGGAAGGAACAACGTAAAATATTGTTTTAAATAATTTAATTAATTAATTTTGACTTAAGGAAGAACACTTACATTTTACTAAACATATTAATTATCCTTCTAAAAAGTTTGTTGACTCTTCTTTTATTTATTTTCAATGTCGGCCATGATTTATTTCAACGCATGCGCAGATCAAAAAAATGAGTGGCGGGTCTCGTGATTGTAAAAGAAGTAAAAGAGGAAAGATGTAAATAACTCCAAACTAGCTCGCTTTTCAATTTTGACAGATTAAAATAAACATTTTAACTATTTTATGAAAACACTGTTCAAATTCATTGTCATATATTTCAATATTTATATTAAACCAGCATTGTATTTAATTTTTATCTCTAGTCCATAGCCAACATTTTATCCTTTGTTTTAATATATTAGTTTTCTCTTTGGACAAGTAAGAAGAAAAAATATTGAACGTTTTTAAATTTATTTTTTGAAGACTTTATGGAGAAGACTAGGGTCTTCTCCCTCGGTGTTGGTCTAACATGGAGCAAAATCGGAGGAGCTCTTAATCTAATTTATTTTTTAGAGTTAATTAATGGTTCTAAAGTAAAGTGCAAGTAGCAAATAGAAAGTTTAGTGTATGTGCAGGAGCTAGACTGTCTATTTTTTTTAAGAATTGTGGATGAGTTAACTTTAATAAAGAGAAACAAATTTCTGAAGTTGGTGTTGTTTCAGCGTGGACTAATTCATTGGTGAGGTAACGCCAACACTCCAGCTTTAAATTCATTTTTTTTATCAATAATCAGAATTCATGTAAGAACTTTCAGAAAAACTATCTGATTCAGATAATTAAATAACATTTTATTTTATGTCTAAATATTAATTTTATTGATTTTTTCTCTTCTTTTTTTTGTTTCAACAATACTATTTTATTTTGTCAAATTAGAATTATAACTACCCGGAATTCCATAGGTAGGATTAGGTTGTGGTAAAAAAGGAGATAATAATAAACCCACAAAAGTTCCAATAATTGTTTTTTATGCATTAATTTTGTTGTAGTCTAAATTTCTACATTTTATTTCAACAATCCATTTTTATTTAAATTGCTTATGTTTTATTTTAAGTATTCCTCAGTGGTCTCGAGTATTGAGAGTCGTCGTGCCACTGTTTGAACTAGCTGAGGTAAAAAAAAAAAAATCTCCTCGATCCAAGGAGTGGTGCCCAACAAAAGCACAATTTTTATACCTCTTAACGTTAACTCTTATTAAGTAAACATATATATAAGACACTGAAAGTACTAGAAATATATATAAAAAAGTATGTTTTCACCACACTATCGAGATTATGTGGCGTCTTGTTTAATGTGCCTTCGAATCCAAAAAAGTGAGTCTGGCAATTCTGCTTGTCTCCATTTCTGTCTGACTCTCTGTCCTTGGAGCTACAGTTGAAATTGTTTGATGGATATTGTTCAAACTTGATATATTATGTTATAAAGTGATGCCTCAAGGAGTCTTTGTTTATATTTTGGCCTTAAAATTAAGTATATTTTACAAACAATTTATTTTCAAATATTCATAATATTTTTAAAGTGGTTCTAACAATTTTATTTGAGATAGCAGGCCTCTATATATTAAGAAAATGTGTTATGATTAACAATTAGTCATATTTGTTTCTACTAGGAAAATTTACATATTTACAAACAACATAGACTGTAGAGTTTGTATAGTGTTTTGTAACATCTATTTTTGTAAAACAAACAGAAATATTTATATAAATTTAATTGATTGAAATTTATGGAGAACACACATACAGCCTTCCTCTTTAGTTACGTGCCTACCAATTGTTGTGTTTTGGGATATAATTAAAACCCGTAAATTCGTTATCGATAATATTTTCAAGAAAGACAAAAAAGGAAATTTTCACACTATAATACGTTAAGAACAAAAAGTTATATTAAAAACGTAAAGGTGTTGTATCAACAATTTAAATAATTATTAGCTCTATATTATTTTTAATTTCTCCACCATCAATAAGAAGTTCTTTATAGATTATGTGAAAATATAATAAGTATTGTAATAAATGTTTGGATTCTTGAATAGAATATGTGGCTTGCTTTGATCTAATAGTTAACTTAATCTTATTTATTCGATTGATTTAATGTTAGCCATTCTATCTAAATCACAGAAACATTACTAATATCATTTGAAATTTAAAGTCTTGTCAAAACAAGACACAATAGCATTGCACCAATATTTACTCTGAGTGAGGAGGGGAAACATAGAATATAATCACCAATTATTGCAGACAGTGATGATAAATTGAGACCGTGTATCCGTTCTTGTCCGTTTTATCAAAATCAATATTACTATCACAATTATTTCTAAAATAACACTACTAAGCGATCAATCCTTCAATTTTTTCTAACTAGTCTTTCGATACTCTTATGCATAAGGTATAATTAATTGCCCACTTAATATTGTTGATTTATTAACAAAACATGTATAGTTATTTTATTATTACTTTATTTTATAAGAGTCTCTTAAACTAGAGAATAGCCGAAGCATGCAAAGAAAAATTAGGAATGTTAAATAAACTATGTTCAAAAAATATACAGGATATCATAAAAATAATAGAAAAAGAATTAATATATATCATTTAAAAACCATTATTTATGTTTAGGACCTTTTTGGGTTTTGATAAATTGTTCTAGGAAAACAATTCCGCATAAATATTGTATTTTTGATCAACCTTTTTTTCACAGATATTTTAATGCAATTTTCATGAGTTGCTTATTTAAACAAACTGAGAAATCTTCCTTAAACATATCAAGACTTGGCAATGAGAGCACTCCATACCATATTTAACCAAAAAGATAAAATCAGGAATAAAATGACTTCATTGTGCGTGGAATAGTAAACACCAATTGAAAGAAAAGCTAATTATTATTTGGATTATGTAGCATATTTTTACTGTTAGCTCTTAGTTTAGGCCCAGACTCTTGTTATTTGAATTTTCTTGCATTTTCTGCATGTATTGCAACACGTCCTTCCCTTCCAACTCCAGCTTTTTGTCATTCTCCCCTGGAGACTGAATACCCTCAGGAAGATGTTCTAACTGCTTCGATTCTGTCTTGTCCACGTTTACAGTGAGCTTAAGCTCATCCAAGGGTTCGAGATCTTTGATAGTCTTCCCCCTCTCAATGATGAGGTCATCCCTTGAGTGAAGTTTTCTCATTTCCTCAGCTTGTGTACCCTGAACGGGGACACGTCCAACTAACTCACCCGTCTCATTTACCAAAATATTACCAGAATTCGGGTCCACACAAAAGGGTATATGTCGAATAATCTCTGGGGTCAAACAACCTTTCGGAAATACATCCTGAGAGGGTTTTTCATGTTTTGTTCTAGACTTTGTCTTATTCGTGCCTGTCTTCATTGACTTGGATTTACTTTTAGCTCTTTCAAAATTCGCGGTGTTTCGATTTGATCCCCTGTATAATGATGTGAGGCCCTCAGTATCTCTCAAGGGGGTGTCAGATGATCCTCGTGCATATTCTCTCATATTTTCTTCGTCACTTAGGTCTGACGATGTGTACTTCACACCAATTCTAGAATCGTCAAGATTGTCTGATGGGTTACTCTCCATATAGTTTTTATTGAATGCTTTGTCACTAATTTTAAAAGATTTTCCCCACGTGGCTTTATTTCCCTCGACATCACCCCCTGTCTCATCATTCAGATACTCATTTGTGTTTTCATAATCGTATTCATCACTACTGGGCTTCCAGTTATATTCACTTTCTGGAGAGGTATCTTTGTCACTAAATGAAACAGAATTAAGTTTATTATTTTCCTGGTCTTCCTTGACTTCTTTTGGTGAATCTCTTTGAGTATATTCCTCTGAGTTATATTGTGACTCTCTCTTGTAGGTACCTTTATAAGGATATTCGTTCAATAATAAGTTGGTTTCATAGTCTTGACTCTCTGGCGTACCATTAATATAACTTCCTTCCTCATCACCCGTATCGTCATCGTCTTTCTCACTTATTATTTCGCTCCTAGCTTTTGCCAAAGTATAGCTTTTTTTACGGTCATTCTTGTTCTTGTTACTCTCAAGTTTTGGAGAATTTTTGTCTTGATATTCACCCTTGTCAGTTCCCTCTTGAATGTTTGTTGATGAACTTGGCACATTTTGATCTGTTTCATCTGCATCATTGAAAAATTTATTCCAAAAGTTATAGTTTATTTTACCGGCGGTAGATTTCAACTGTGGCTGGACAAACGTTTTATCACTATTTTCATAGCTGAAATCCTCTTTATTTAAAACATTTTGCCTATCTACATTTGATGTGTCTTCCATATCACGTGAATTCTTAATATCATCATTCTCATCCCTTTTTCCGTCATTTTTAATGTTATAAAAGTGTATAGGATTATCATAGACTGCATCTTCCTCTTCTCTAGAGTCACTATCCTCCACAGTAATTTCATTAGAAGGGTTTTCTTTATCACTTTCCTTACTTTGTCCAGGCCAATCAAAACCAGAATAAGGATTTTCTTCATTTTCATCCCGATCACTGTCATCGCCACTATTTGACGAAGTGCCTTGTATCGTCCTTGACATCCCTGCCAGAGTGTGTCGGCTCGCTCCATCATTAGACTCTAATTCTGTACAGTCTGTGTTTCCATCCTCGTCTAGTTCCTGGTCTTCGTTAGAGAGCATCGATCTGTTTTTCTTGCTATCACACCTCTTTTTTTTACCCGTTTTTTCACAGACGCATGGCCGTTCAGTGTCCGGCTTAGGTACCCCACAGCTTCCCTCTGGGATGATAAGCGAGGCACCCTGTCCCTCCCCTGTAGGTTTTATGCACTTCACCAGGCGACTTTTCTTGCAACTGTTGCTATCCAAGCTTTTCTCGCAATTCTGCCAATCACCTAACATCCATCTGCGGGGCATAAATAATATGCATGATAAAAATAAACTTGATATTATAGTTAAAATGTGTTTATAAATTAAGTTACAGAAATTTAATGTAAAATGGGAATAAATACATTAAACTTATTATAAAATTTTGATCCGGATATGTGGTTGCTATTTATTTATTAAATCCACCTTTAGTTTGATTTCATAATTAGATGCTTATTAGCTAGTCCTCTATTTATATAGATGGCTTGACTCTCCTTAGTCATATATTATATTCGAAGCTCACACATTAAAGAACAAAAAATTCCACTATAATTACATGTATTTTGTTAGAAATATGGGAATAAAATACATTCTAAGTTGTTTTAACCTTATCCAAGCTAAATCTCACCTAGGCACGCACTCCGCTATCTCACACCGTTGAGTCTTGGCTGATGGTTTCTCCATATTCTGACAGTGGCTTTCGTCCACAACGCCGGCTATCTTCTCAACGCACTTTGGCTGGGATAGCTGCAAAAATCCACAACACTCATTAACCAGTTATAAAGAGGTTGTTTAGAAATAATAGAAAATGTATCACCTGAGTACCTGGAACATAGAAACACTTTCTCGTACTCTTAATTCCAGTTTGTAGGTATGTACTTGAGTTACTGAATAATTGAATCTATTGTTCCCATTTTGGTCTCAGTTTGGAACCAATCACCTTAGTTCTTGAATCAAAGAACCCAACCATTTCTATTAGGGATTAGTTTAAAGTTTTTACCTGAGTTCCTGGACCACAAAGAGCTGAACACTTGGACCAGTCCAAAAAGTCCCATACAAAGACCGGTTTACGCTGTTCCTTGGCCTTTTCTTCCCATAGAATACCTCATGGTCACATTCTCAATTGGTTGAACCTAAGAGCAAAAAATATATATTATAAGAGTGCTAAATTAATATAATTAACGCTCGTAGGGCATTCAAATCTGGAACTATACCAACTTCTGAGTATATAGTCAAATTACAACTGTTGATTATTCTACTCTTAAACATAAATTTAGGATTAATCATAACTCCAAAAAAATGTGCATTTTATTTGTTTCGCCAAACGTTCAACGCAAAGTGTAGTGTAGACCTTACCTTAGAAGTTGAGAATAGGTGGATATTTAAGAGTAAATGCATCTTCAATAAAGTATACAGATTATGAATAAACCACATTGACAATTAACCTTATTTACCCCACCAGGTATTCAAATTCCAACCCTTTCATCAAAAGCTATCAAGTGTATTGTGAGGCTAATAACTTAAGCTTCTAACTCCTACTGAGATTGTTTAACCCTGTTAATGTACTGTACCTAATAGCAATACTTGACTTTATTTGTCAAATTTTCCCATAGAATACCTCATGGTCACATTCTCAATTGGTTGAACCTAAGAGCAAAAAATATATATTATAAGAGTGCTAAATTAAGATAATTAACGCTCGTAGGGCATTCAAATCTGGAACTCTACCAACTTCTGAGTATATAGTCAAATTACAACTGTTGATTATTCTACTCTTAAACATAAATTTAGGATTAATCATAACTCAAAAAAATGTGCATTATATTTTTTCGCCAAACGTTCAACGCAAAGTGTAGTGTAGACCTTACCTTAGAGGTTGAGAATAGGTGGATATTTAAGAGTAAATGGATCTTCAATAAAGTATACAGAATATGAATAAACCACATTGACAATTAACCTTATTTACCCCACCAGGTATTAAAATTCCAACCCTTTCATCAAAAGCTATCAAGTGTATTGTGAGGCTAATAACTTAAGCTTCTAACCCCCTACTGAGATTAATTAACCCTGTTAATGTACTGTACCTAATAGCAATACTTGACTTTATTTGTCAAATTGAATAATATCATTTATTTGCAAGAAGTGTAAATACGAAACTGATTCTAGTAATGTTAACCCTTAAAAATAAGTCATCATAACAAGAATGCTTAATTTTTCTAATACTTTATATTTTATTTTCAAGAAATCTACACCGATAAACACGTGGACTAAGATAGCAATCATGTCTGGTAAGGTTTGAGGGTCGCGGGGAGGATGGAGATCAAATAGCAATTTGACATACTGGGGCGTTTTTCCTCCACTATTTACCACAATCCCTTTCTCTCTTTCCCTCTTTCTCCAATCAAATGTTATATTTCTATTTAATGATATTTTACACTTTCCCTACACCATTGATGAAAATATGTGAATAGCCTGGGTTCCACACACATATTTATAATAATGGAGCAGATGAGTTAGAATTAAGAGGGTACATGAGTTGCGTGGAGGTAGATTTTTAAACCCTTTAGGAGATAAAAATCCTTTATATCAATTTTCATCCGAGTATAACGTCTTAAGCCACGTGGCCACTGGCGAGGTTAGAAAATTTATAATTTTAGGAGACATATCTATGAGGTTGATAATACGAGCAGAATAAACTATTATTCTCATGAAAAAGGACGGGGCATCAAAAGGCGACATGAAACATTTCTAAACACCAAACTCCGATTTCAGTTAGCCCAATCTTACCAGTATCTTGTGATTTAATTGTTTCAAAAACACGTGAGCTCTTACTAAACACGTTAGCTCCTACTAAACCTAATCTCACGATCTTCTGAAGTCTTGTTTGTTTTCTTTGATTTTAATCCATTGTCTTTGCAATTCATCTTACTGCCAGTCCAAGCCTTCCTTATATTTACACTAAGAGGGTAGAAGTTAAAATGAGCCTACTCGTAATTGTGCGAATTTATTGTAGTAAACCATTAATAAGTGGGCACCTCGGTACACAAAGTGGGAGTGAAGCCACGACCTCCCCATCAGCTGCTAAACCAAACAAGACGTGACTGACACCTTTATTGTATAAGGCCATTGGTGTATGTTATTTTGATGTCAACTTACGAAGAAGGCGAGAGGTGTTTGAGTAGGTCCTGGTTCCCTACACCATTGATGAAAATATGTGAATAGCCTGGGTTCCACACACATATTTATAATAATGGAGCAGATGAGTTAGAATTTATAGGGAACATGAGTTGCGTGGAGGTAGATTGTTAAACCCTTTAGGAGATAAGAATCCTTTATATCAAGCTTCATCCGAGTATAACGTCTTAAGCCACGTGGCCACTGGCGAGGTTAGCTAATTTATAATTTTAGAAGACATATCTATGAGGTTTATAATACGAGCAGAATGAACTATTATTCTCATGAAAAAGGACCGGGCATCAAAAGGCGACATGAAACATTTCTAAACACCAAACTCCGATTTCAGTTAGCCCAATCTTACCGGTATCTTGTGATTTAATTGTTTAAAAAACACGTGAGCTCTTACTAAACACGTTAGCTCCTACTAAACCTAATCTCACGATCTTTTGAAGTCTTGTTTGTTTTCTTTGATTTTAATCCATTGTCTTTGCAATTCATCTTACTGCCAGTTCAAGCCTTCCTTATATTTACACTAATAGGTTAGAAGTTAAAATGAGCCTACTCGTAATTGTGCGAATTTATTGTAGGAAACAATTAATAAGTGGGCACCTCAGTACACAAAGTGGGAGTGAAGCCTCGACCTCCACATCAGCTGCCAAACCAAACAAGACGTGACTGACACCTTTATTGTATATGGCCATTGGTGTATGTTATCTTGATGTCAACTTACGAAGAAGGCGAGAGGTGTTTGAGTAGGTCCCGGGATGTTGAAGGCCTCTTGCTGATATTTAATCATTCCAATCCAGACCTTCATTCCAGAAATATCGAACATTCCGAGCTCGGTGCTGAAATACAGAGCAAAAACTTATGTATGGTATTATGGGATAGGAAGAGAAGGGATTATCTGAGAAAATACTTTATATTATTAATATTTTTTAAAACGATGAAATTTTAACGTGCACTTTATGAGTCGGCTGATAGTATAAGAACACTACTAGCATACTATGTATCTTTATTTTAGAACAGTCACAACACCCAGTGCTCTCAAACGTTAACTCATAATTGTGAAAAAAATACTTAATTTCATCAGTCATGTTTTTCAGTCATTACTGGAATAGAGATTGAGATCCTTAACAATTGATGTGATTCTTTTATCGACTGAGTTAGGGTATCGGACTTTAAAAAAATCGACTTACTCTTAAAGGTAATGGTTGTAAATTGTGACTAGAATTAATTAGTCTTGGAATGGAATGGGTTTACAGTGACGGAAAATTCTAGGTTAAAATCTTAGTGGGGTGCACTAAGTGTAGTTTTCCCCATGCTATTTTTAATTGTTATTTTCTCAACCCCAAACCACTTTAATTATGACGCACTTATTCCATATCAGTCCTTCAATTTAATTAAAACATATCTGGGGTCCATATCTAACTTCTGTTCGGGTAATATACGTTTATATTAAGTACACTTATGTATAAAGTATAATGTAGAGGAAGCCTTAACTAATCTTGGGCAGATAGAATGGAAAACCATTTATGAGCCCACAACCTCAGTATGCCTATCTGAGAAAACAGCCCAGGTCTCCCTCTCACAAGCAAACTATATTCATGAGTAGTATAACTTTTCAAAAATGTTTTATAGTCTATTTTATTTATTTAATTAAAATAATAGCTTATTTCAAGAAATATTTAAATGTCCGTTTAAGTTGGGGTGGCCCTCCCAAGTTTCCAATCAGTATCTTCGTTCTCACCCTTTGAGAAGAGCGACCTTCTTTTCCGTGTCCCGTAAGATCAAGTAGGACTTGGTGGGTTCGGTCTCTTCAACCCTGATGTTGGTCGCGCCTACCGGTATATTGACCAGTTTCTTCATACCTGCGGGGAAAAAATACCTACGTAAGCATCGTAACAAAATAAAGATGACCGTAACTGTTCCCTGTGCTGGGACAGAATAGTTAAAAGTTATTCATTTTACTGATATTAGCAGTTCATTTATACAGTTCAATAGGTCAATCGCTTAGTGGGGGTAGCTCCAGGTTGATGGTTGGATTATCTTAGTTTTGAGATGTTCTCGTTCCTTCGTGATGACTGCCGTGACATAGACGGAACCAGAGGTTTTAATTTTTTTACTTCCTGGTGGATGCGGTACGGTAACCCTGGCAGAGTGCTACCTTGTAGTGGCACCCTAGCAACGTCCGGAGGTTTTAACCCAAATTGTAGCTAAAGTGGTTATGAATACTCAGTGTAGGAGTGACTAGGGGAAGATAGATCCCCATATTTGCTACACACTAAGCGATCTGTAGCTAGTATCCTACGGAAAAGCTGACCAGGCAAACTCCCCGAGATCCCCACTGGGAAAATCATAATGAAAGATTATATGATTGATTTCTGAATCTGAACACCTGAACTCATACGAGGAGCTAACTTCCCTGTGGGAGAGCCCAGCACTTACGGAAGGAAGAGCCAAATCTTCCCATCAAGGGAATCTAAGCACGGCGGGAGGGATTTTCTCAGCTGTCTGGCTTACGGAAGGTACGGTGTCATCAGTCCCTAAATTGCTCGCTTCGCATGTAATGTGCGTGTCTATGCTCGAAGGACACAGCTATGATGGGCCTCTTAAAAGGTGTTTGTTTCCCATACAAGTGATTGCTGAACCCTGACACGGCAGATGAGTTTCCACTTTGAAAATTTACTTACATACATAATGTATCAGACTAACGTGGATCTAGATAGCTTCTTGTGGGATGGATACGACGTCATAACCCAGTTGGAGAAAGTCCATAAGTTCAGTCGTTAGTGAACTACCACTAGAAGTTCATCCTTTCATAAATTCGTGAACTACAACTTATAGTTCATTCATTCGTTTATTAATTTACGAGAACCAACCTTTTTCTTGGAGTTAAGTCTTTATCATTTTCACTATCTATAGCTTGTAGTTCAGTCGTTCGTGATCTACATATTTTAGTTCATTTGTTCAATAGTTCGAAACCACCAACCCATGGCTTGTAGTTAATACTTTCAATTGTTTGTAACCTACAGACTGTAGTTCAGTCATTCATGACCAACACCTTTTTGTTGTCATTCATAAGTTTGTGATAAAAGAGCTATAGTTTGGAGCTAAGTCTTTCTACATTCGTAGCTTACCGCTCGAAGTTCATTCTATCGCAATTATAGCTCACTCGTCTATTAGTACATCAGCTACACTAATGCCTAAAATGTTAGTATACTATAGTTAGAAATTCTGAGACAATGGTTCTTATTGCATGGAAATGTGGTTTGTTTGGAGAGGGTTCAGAAAGCTCTTCTTATCAAGGCAAGTGTCAAAAATGAAATTCCTTTCAACTTACACGAGCCTTACATAATAGCTCACGGGAAAATTTCTCGGTTATAAATTCATATTTTCCACTAGACAGACCAGCCTAAGAATCACAATGTCATACTATTGCGAAATCTTATATCTCACTTTGAACTAGGATATCTATAAAAATTGAACTAATTTGAATAAATCTGTTTAAAGAATCGTTCACAAACTTCACAGATAAGTACCAGAACGCTCACTCTGTGGAGATATCATAGGATTGTTCCGCTGACTGATGCAACTACTAATAATTACTAACTCCATTGATGTACAAGTGAACTAAATATCAAGGTCGTTTAGAATTGTTTTCTGATAATTAGGAGGTCAATATTTAAATCTTAGTCTGGTGTACTAAGTGTTTTTTTATTTAAATATTTTCCCAAACTTTCTCCGTGTAAATGTGGTTATATTTCCTTTCACACCTACCTTACTCCTCTTTTATCTATTGTAATTATTAAATGTTGATATTCCTAATGGGTAACAGGACACCGTGTAAAGAATACTTTTTCTTGCAAAAATAAAGAGGTATGGCTGTAATGATATTGAAACGAATTTTTACTCGACACGTTGGATATAAACCCCGGTCAGATATAAGATACTATTAGTAAACCTCTCCAGTTTAGTTCATTCCAATTCTTCAGGTGACTCTTAGTAAGGTTCCACGAATAACAATCCCCTTATTTTCTATTCCCATTCATTATTTAGTTCAAGTCACTGCTAGACATTACTGACAAAATATACTACTCCATTAGAAGGAATATACTAATTTTTCTGGAATTGCCAACCCTTAACCATACAGCTCAGGCTTAAGTCAGGATAAAATTTTAACTAATATTTAAGAGATACACTCCACCTTCCACCAAAGTCAAAGAAAATTTTTCTATAATTCATTGTCTTTAGAAGCAGATGGTAATGTGAGCACAGATATTGATAATCTCTTCATTGAATTGAGTTTACTTATTTCTTGCTGGGAATCAAACTCTTAAGTAAATAAATGGCCTACTCCCCGTATGAGCTACGGTGTATTTGTACGCCACATTGCTAGCATGAGTAGGGGTGAACTGATTCGTGGCAAAATGTTAGATATAATAAAACCTTCAAAATCTGCTATTTAAAAGACACCTCCTGCAATCCATCGCCATATAGCAATCTTGTTCACTATAGCTGAATAGGATAGTAGTGTTAAAATAATATTAGCATTAGTCTGATGATAAATAAATTTGAACCTCACAAGTCCTGAATGATGATTACTAACTTTAAGACCATGCCCTTAATCTAAACTCCAAAATCTGTTAGAAACATTTTTTTCTTC
>CABFOW010002862.1:44159-64566 GCA_902141385.1 Timema californicum | reverse complement strand
CCCTTGCCGCCTCTCACCCCCCCCCCTACACACAAAAGAGTATAACAGAAGAGTTCCTGCTTCAATCGGATATGTATTTTTTAGCTTACAGGCAACAAACAAACAAAAATTATAAAAATATATTACAATATTTGGTCTTCTCATAATGTTTACAACCCATAAACTCAACAAAAATTTAAATGCTTGGGCAGATCTAAGAGTTTTATTTTATCTATCAGGGTTGAGAAAAGGTCATATTTTAAATGTGAAGCAAAATCGAAACAAAGTCGAGGTGCAGGAAAATATGTTGGTGGTTGCCACATACCATCATATGTTATTTTAAAATTAGCTATTAAGTTAATACAGGTAAAATAAAGAGTTTAGAGAAAAACAAAGCACACTATATTACTGTAATTTATGATGAAATCTCTGAATTTAGCTAAGATCTATAGATAAATATACTTGTCATTTATATGTATAGATTTACTATCACAGAATACCCAGGCACATATAAAGGACTTCTTTGGGTTCCCCCAAGTAGTGATAGACAGAATTGACCAAATAAAAATATTGATATATAATTACATATTTTGTATTTTTAATGGTTCTGTATTGTTAAAACATGTTGTTCTATTCAAGTTTCTTTTTTGTCAATGTTTTCTGCATTGTTAATATTTTGTGTTGTATACAATATATTGCCACATGCTAAATGAATTGTCATCTTAATACTATTATGAATGATTGTTTTTCCAGACTAAAAGAGCCTTTGCCCTCATTATCTCAATGGGTTTTGAGGACACTGGGTTTCTTAATCCATCGTTAGAACATTACTATTTCAAGACAGCTCCCACAGCAAGAGGATGGTCATATTTAGCCGTGGCAACCACAAACAAAAATATTTACGTAAGCCATGTCTTGCTAGTAGTCTGGGCAATCAGCGTATTTAAATTAATGGAGCAAGGATAAGGAAGGTAGAAATTTGAGGTAATGTATCTGCATTTGTATTAATAAATATTGAAGATAATTTAGTAAACTCCGCCCTCAGTACACAAGGCCGGAATTCGAAACTCAAATAACTGATCATCCCAAACCTATACCCGAAGGAGATTACGTTTATTCCTGACGGCCCACCGATGCGGGTAGATTAAATTTAACATTATAAAAATTATGTTCTGAGAAACTAACAAAAAAACTTCATGGTTTCAGCCCGAAATCGAGTCATACTGACTGAGCGTCCGCCGACAACTGTTGGCGGTAATTGTCATAACATTTTCGGAAAGGGGATGTCATGTGGCTCACATAACGAACCATTTGGTTGCTAATCTAAGTTTTCTAGACCGGAACCACTACTTTTTCTTTCTAGTTGTTCTTCATTTTTTCCTCACCTGGATGAGTTTGACTCCATTCCAGAGCCACTGCTTTACAGAAAAACTGAAATTGCCTAGGATCAAACACGTGACGTCTATATCTACAGCAAGACACTCTTACCACCAGACCATAGAGATTAAGTGCTTATAATATAGACCAATCAACGTTAGTTGAGTTTAATTATTTTTTAATAAGTTATTCTTACTTCCCTCACATTTATTATAATTTTGTATTTCAATACCATTGCTTGAATTCCATAGTATGAAACCTCCTATAAGCTCAAATGCTTAACATTTGTTTTTAAAGTGTAATTCAATATTCTATATAATTAGAGTTTATAATATTAAAACCATCACTTTTGTAATGTTGGGCCCCCGTTCAATAATATTATAGCGAGAACAACATAATTTAAAATGTTGTTTCGAAGAACGACCATGTATACATGATTTGTTGATAAAATATTGTCTAAATCATCTCTTTCAGTGTGTTAGGCATCTCTGGCCTCAATAATGTTGGCTTAAATAATAAAATAATAAGTTTACATTGGCATAACTAGATGAAAAAATAATTGTATATATTATTATAGCGAGAACAACATAATTTAAAATGTTGTTTCGAAGAACGACCCTGTATACATGATTTGTTGATAAAATATTGTCTAAATCATCTCTTTCAGTGTGTTAGGCATCTCTGCCCTCAATAATGTTGGCTTAAATAATAAAATAATAAGTTTACATTGGCATAACTAGATGAAAAAATATTTGTATATAAATTTATATAATTTGATTCCCGAGTTATAAAAGTTTTGAAAATAAACCAATATTATTTTTCTAGTTACGGGCTCTATATATTTTAACATCACATAAAAATAAGACATTTTACTAAATCAACACAATCATTTAAAATAAAGCACTTCTCATAGCGAATGTTTTTGTTAAGTTTTCTGTTATTAAAGCATGATTTAAAGTATGACGAAAATTAACCTGTCAAATATAAACTATTAAACATTTGCACCAAGGAAACTAGGTCAAGAATCACCAAGCTCAAGGGAGCTTTAAACAAGAGGATGTTACTGCTCACCGGTAAGTTGAGTTTGGAACTGAGGAAGAAACTAATGAAATGCTATATTTGGATAGAGCAGAAACTTTGAATCTTAGGAAGATAGAAAATAAATACTTGAAGCGCTTTTAAATGTGGTGGTGCAGAAGACTCAGAAGATAGAATGGACAAACAGGCTGACAAATGAAGTCCTAAGAAAAGTGGGTGAGAAGACTGAAGATAACTATTTTGAATGTGATCCTTCAATGAAAGGCAAACTGGAGGAACTTTATTCTGCACTATGTCAAGGACGTAGAAGGAAAGGTTGAGAGAAAGAGGAGATTATGAAGAAGGAGTATTCAAATATTGAACTATTTGAAGGAAAGAAGAAGATTCTGGGATCTAAAGGAGGAGGCAAAGGGCAGGGTGCATTGTGGCTCTATGTTCAAAGGAAAGGATCAGCCATAAGACAGTAAACCTAATAAAAATAGTAATGACAATAACAATAATAATATATTATCATCCGTTTGAAGTAATCTCGAACAAAAGTATTCGAGATATCGTTGTTGGTAGAAATCTGAAGCTAAACAATTCCTTTGATGGCCATCACGACGGGGGTGCAATATGTGCATTTGTATAGGACATTGGAATTTGTGGGGTGGCAAAATTCCTTTCCAGAATATGTCATGATTACCAAAGTCCATACTGTTCAGGAAAAACATAGTAACATTCTGAAGTGACCGTTTAAGTAAGATATAATAGTTCGAACACCACTTCATTCACCTCCAGGTAGTTACTAAGTTTTTTAAATTTCACAAAAACTTTAGAATATATTTTCTCCTCATCTTGTACTAACTTTATCTATGTCTCATCCAATGTTACGAACTCTACAACCTGTATGCCTATAATCCGTTACTTGTGACAATGGTCATAAGTATAATATAGGAAAATGGTCCAGTGTTTATATGTTTTTTAAATTTAAGTGAAGGGAAAATAAAATAAATATTGTAAGATGTAGAACGAGAGTAAGTGGCCAATCTACCTTTATACAGAATGGAAAAAACTTTTAACGCCAAGCCTGACTCTACAGTGATCTCGACTGCAGGATAAACCTTTAATTTAAACATAAATAAATATGAATGGCGTTAGATATCTTTAGCGTTTACTCAGTCTGATATAACAAAGGCAGCACTTTTTAAGACTTATTCCAAACTACTATAATGTAATTTTCATAATTCAATTTTTAGATGTGAAAAATAATTTTATAAAATTAATATTTTTATAGACTGCTGAACAAAAGACAAATAGTAATCATTGAAATTAATGCATTCAATATTGTATACTTTTTTTTTAATCCCGTGTGTTTTTGTAACAAAATTTTAATATAGTAATATATAGAAGAGTGAGAGAATAAGAGAGAAAATATACTTTATGGCGAGCGAGGTAGTTTAACAAGAGTAATAGCTTAAAAAATGTAGCAGTATTGATGTATAATGTAGTAGGATTATTTTCTAAAATAATTTTACAGAGTGCTTTCTGAGATTAAAGCAACAGGAGAAGCATATATTCAAAGAGATTTTAAAAAAGGCTCAGAATCAAGGCCATAGCTAGTTTTTTTTATTTCAACCCCTCCCCCCTCTTTCCTCTAAATAGTTGATAAAAAACTGACTTATTTAAGGTTCAAATAAAACAAAATACAAGTCAGCTTGTTGCCACAATTACAATGGTTAGGTACATTTACAAAATAGTTGGCTATTGTACTAATTTGTCAGACCACAAGGCCATGGAGACATATTTACAAAGTAAATAGGAAATATTATTTAGCGTGGGGATTGCTTTGGAAAAGGGTAAGTCTTTGAGATGGAAAAATATCAAAGTCTTTCAACTGGAAACTATTCGAATGGTAGTTCCCTCAAAACATTTTTTTTGCACCACTTTCTGGTTACACGCTTATTTACTAATTATGCCAGTGAGTTAAGAATGAGTAATGCTACATTTAGAGAAAAGTACCCACATTTGCGAGGAGCGAGAGTGGAAAAACATTTTGTAAAATCCATCCTCACTACACCCTACTGGGATTCGAACCATCATCTCCCCGTCACCGGCAGTATATTATACCGTGAGAGTGATGACCTAGACCATGTGGTCCCCAAAGCAGGTCCGATAACACTTCACAAATGAATCTGCAACGACAACAAAAGTTATGAGTTGGAGGAAAGGTGATGGGATATGATGGGCTTGCAGTTTGCGAGAATGTAAACAGCAGCAGTTTAAGAACAGCTCACCTGAAAGTAAGGGAGTTCTATAAATACGCTGACGTGTGAAAATTTTAAGTTTGGCGAGTTTAGTATAAATAGTTTAGGCTAGTAATACCTAGTTATTGTATTGCTCAAACTGCGGTACAATTATTATTATTTATTTATTTTATACACCCATTACTGTTTCCAGCCTATGGCCTGTGGTCACATATATATTCCACCACCGGCTTGACAGGCATGTCGTACCTTCATGAGACATATAATCTAACTTAAGACTAGGACAAACACAACATCCAGCCCACAGCAGTTATTCATCACTGTGAAAGGGTGAACCCACATTTCACCAATGATAAATTTTCGGCCATGCTAGGAATCAAACCATGGGCCCTTAACTCAGTAGACAGATACGCTTCCGAGTGAGCAAAGGTGTCGGATTATGTACACTCACTCCAAATACTAAATTTGTTTTTTTTTAAATATAAATCTATTAATTCCAATAAATGGGCAAAACAATCGAGTCTTTTTTTTCTAGTAGGAAGTCAAGCCTTTTTAAAGATGCAAACATATTCTCTGCGGTTAAAAGTGAAAACATTATACTATTTTATTACTGTTATTTTATAGGTAATTATCTATAAAATATATCAGTTGCAGATCACATGGACTGTCGTCTGAATACTTGTGTGAAAATGGTTTTAAGTAACTGTCAAAAAAGTGTCTTCCTATCTAAATATGACTGTATACAGGGTTGTTTCTAGAGCGGGATGATCAAACCTTGACTTTCATAGGAAGCCCTAATTGCCAACATTTATTGAAAATCACTCAAATCGGATTTATTAACATAACCTGTGGTTTATCGGTCAGTGCACCCAGCTATGTTCCGGGTTCGATTCTCAGCTGGTTCCTTGGGGATTTTTCCTAAAAGGGTATTAACCCCAACGGTCACCAGAGTTTGGTTAGTTTGACTTAAGTTGGGTTTAAGTGATTCCACTGGTTCCACACCCTCATACTCACTATTACTATCATCTAATCTCATCGGGACATGGAAATGGCCTTCACGGAAAGTATGTACGACTACATTCCGGTGTCACCCGCCTCGGTGGCGTAGTTGGCTAACGCGCTAGTCGTGTTGAGCTCAACCGCTGAGGACGGGGAGATCAAGGTTCAAATCTGGTCACATATATATTCCACCACCGGCTTGACAGGCATGTCGTACCTTCATGAGACATATAATCTAACTTAAGACTAGGACAAGCACAACATCCAGCCCCCAGCTGTTATTCATCACTGTGAAAGGGTGAACCCACATTTCACCAATGATAAATTTTCGGCCATGCTGGGAATCAAACCAGGGGCCCATAACTCAGTATACAGATACGCTTCCGAGTGAGCAAAGGTGTAGAATGTTGTACACTAATTCCTAATGCTAAATTTGGTTTCCTAATATAAAACTATAAATTCCAATAAATTGACAAAACAATCGAGTCTTTATTTTCTAGTAGGAAGTCGAGCCTTTTTAAGGATGCAAACATATTCTTTGCGGTTAAAAGTGAAAACATTATACTATTTTATTACTGTTATCTTATAGGTATTAATATTATCTATCAAATATATCAGTTGCAGATCACATGGCCTGTCGTCTGAATACTTGTGTGAAAATGGTTTTAAGTAACTGTCAAAAAAGTGTCTTCCTATCTAAATCTGACTGTATACAGGGTCGTTTCTAGAGCGGGATGATCAAACCTTGACTTTTATAGGAAGCCCTAACAGCCAACATTTATTGAAAATCACTCAAATAGGATTAATTAACATAACCTGTGGTGTAGTGGTTAGTGCACCCAGCTATGAACATAGGTGTTTCGGGTTCGATTCTCAGCTGGTTCCTTGGGGATTTTTCCTAAAAGGGTATTAACCCCAACGGTCACCAGAGTTTGGTTAGTTAGATTTAATTTGGGTTTAAGTGTTTCTACTGGTTTCACACCCTCATACTCACTATTACTATCATCTAATCTCATCGGGACATGGAAATGGCCTCCACGGAAAGTATGTACGACTACATTCGGGTATCCTCTGGGCAACGGTACATTAATGCTGTCTAATCTTTCCACTATAGGGCTACGATTATGGTTACCCAAACGCGCGATATTATCATTATTGTGTATATTGATAAAAAAAATGTATCAAAAGCTTTTAATAATATTTTCTTATGTATTAAAATATAATTTATCTTTACATTATTAACAAAACGTAGCAAAAAAATAAGTACAATCGTAAAGGTTTTATTTATGATATTTTGCCAACATTATTAATCTCTAAAATTATCCAGTTCGAGTAAGTTGTATTGGAACCTTATTTGTTAAGGGAAGAGGGTTTAGTTAGCCAAAAAGGCGTTTTGATAATCTAGTTTCTTTCCCTCCACAAACGTTTGACGATTGGATGCCTTCAAGCTATTATTACTATTCTAGAATATATATTAAGTAGTCCTTCATAAAAAAATAATAATATTTCGGAGCACCTAGAAGATATTTATAGCGATCCCCGCTTGAATTTTCAGAATTTTAATTCTCTGCCTTTAAAGGTTATTTGGAGTTAGATTTTAAAGGTATAGTTCAAAAACATAAGAGGTGAATTGAATTAATTTATTCCAGAGGGAAAAGTTATTTTCGGTGGGCAATGCTCCCTCTTCCCTGGGAGACGCCACCATCCTGGTCACACCACCAGATATAAATTTATTTATGAAATGCTAAATTTAAATTTTTAGACTTGTAAAAAGGATAATTTATCATAGGCTATAAATGATAATAGCATTTTATCACTTAAATACCTGTTCTTAACTACCATAAAAAAAACCTTCTGATAGCTCCTGTTGGCACTTAATATTCGAAATTTTTCTTTGCCTACATATTTTAACACCCCACCCTGAAATCTTGACCTGGATACGGCCTTGCTAATAAGTATTAATAATAAATTAAGGGTACAGTTTAAAAGAGGGGAAAGACCAGTTTTAAATAAATTGAGCTAGTGATTCCATTTGTTAGACAACCATGATACCCTTATAATGCACTTTTTAAAAGTATTTGCTGAGCTCTTTATGGAGTATGAGATATAAAAGTCGTCCTTCAAAATGTGCGTTGTGTTATTTTCACACTTTTACCCTGTACTCTTCAAATATAATAGGTAACAGGGAAGATTTTAAAAATAAATAAATTCGTGGTAAATATTCTAGCTTTAGTTATTATTAATTAATTAGTGTGTTTAGTTTTAAATTAGATAATTAAATATTCCTAAGAGTAATAAATTAAAAAAGGTGAAGTGGCCTACAAAAAATATGGCATGAATTTATGTATCTGCTACTTAACTTCAAATATAAGATGGCGTAAATGTAATGTGTTTTATTTCTGAATATGTTTTTCTACATGCTTTATTTTAGAGTTAAATTTATTTTTATTTTTCTAAACATCTTTAGAATTTGTTTTTAATATGTCTAAAGAATAAGCTGGGTTTTTATAGCACTGATTTGATTATTTGTAAACCTAAATACAGGAACGTCAATTTAAATATTAATTAAGACAGAAGGTTAATTAAATTATATTTAAGCTTCATATTTTAATCTAAAGATATAATTTAAAAACAAATTACATAACATCAACGCCAAACCAGAAATATTCTAATACTAATTTATTTCAAAAAATTATTGCAGTAAAATCTATTATTAGACAATTCGTTTTGAGCTGCATATTTAAAAAAAATTAAAATCAATACACTACAAGCACACCCGGTTTCACATTGGGCTAAGACCAGCTGATCTAGGATGGCCAAATCCCCTGCAGTCAAACTATTACTAAAAATCTGACGATTTCGTGGAATCAATTATTTGACTGTGAGTTTCCTTAAATTTTGGAAATAAAAGAAATTAATAGTACGACACAATCGCACAAGCCTTCAAATATTGTGTCTTATAGCTTGAAGAAAATTTTCAAAAGTAGGTTTTGAAAAAATTATCCTTTAGTATATTTTCCTAAAAAAAACACTTCTCTTGTTGGTACCAAAAACACTCTTAAATCATAAATCTTTAAATGCTATTTCAAAAAAAAAATCTATAATTTGTCATTAGTAAACTAACCTTAAATTAAATTATTTTGGAAAATAAAGATACGTTATTATTAATAAGGTAAAATAGCCACACAATAATCATTTGATCCAAAACACTAGAGCTATTTTCAAAACAGTAAATTTTACAAAAATCCGTAGTTAATTCAATAATATTGGATTTTTTTTTAGAAATCAAATCTATATAACCATTTATAATACAAAAAACAGATACCCATTTTGAAACGAGTCGCTAAAGCCAATTTTTAAAATATTTGAATTAAAAAATCTACCTATAGCCAAATTTCCCCCCAAAAAAACTAGTTTACATCTATATTTGTCATGCTCAAAATAATCAACCCTCAATAAACTACCCTTTATTGAAGGCATAGGGCGAAAAATATGAAAAATTTTGCGGTATAGCAATATAAAGTATATATGTATTGAGTTTGAACAAAATACATTAAACCTTTTTGAAGCCGTGGCCAAGGGTAGACTGACAGATAGGCATGGGGACAGACAGAATTGTTGAAATCCACTTTTGTGGGTTTGTGTTCACATAAACCGTAAAGATTCGTCATAATCTTGAGATCGATTTTTTTTAACGACCACAAAATTTTCTCTGTATATGTGAAAATAAAATTGTATTGACCACTTATAAGGAGAAAATATGTGATATTGGTGGTCTTGATAAGTGTCAGAAACTTAGCAATTATTCTATTGTAGGCCTTGTAGATGATATATTAGTGATCAATTTGATGCTATATTATATTCAATTATAGTAATTTATTATTATTAGATGATTGGTTTAACTCTAGTTAAGATCGAAATAATAGCAAACTTGATACAATGCTATAGGGAAATGAGATAAATTGAAAGAGTGAAATAATTTGTTTTTTTATTACCTAACTCAAATTGTCACAGCTATAATATGTTGTTCAAACGGTACAAGTAATTAACTATAGTTTTCCTTAAACAAAATCAATTTCTGTTGTGAATCTTTTTTTGTTATTATTGGTTGAGGAATTTACTTTGATAAAGCCAGTGTGACATTTTAGTTAAATGTAGTTAAAAATCAGCTAATTTTGCGTTTTAGTAATATTTTTTATTTAATTATGAAACTTAAAATTCAAGGACTTTAACTCTTCAGGGATATGATGATGCATTACTTCTCCGTGTATGCATAAACCATATGATTAAATAATAAACAATTTCTTAAATAACATGGATTTCCTGGTTTTTCAGAAATTTGTCTCGGGGTATCTAGTGAGCAATTTCCTTAAGGCGGGGATTTAGGGGACGCGAGAAAAGGTAAGTTTATTTGCACTTTCTATGTAAAAAAATTTTGACCAAAATAAATAAAGATTGCTTCAGTACAAACATATAATCAAACAATTTTTTCGCATGGTGATATCATCCGTTGTTAAATATATGTCATGAGCATAGCGGCATTAACTGACAAACTTTTTAAATTAAGATAAAAAGTTGTCATTAATTCCAGTACACCCTTTACAAATATTTAAGAAATGTTTAGGTCACCATGTAAAGAAAACCTAACTCTCTGTTTGTACTGGAGGAATATATAACAAAAAAACGTTTAGCTATAAAAACTGCAAAAACACTCATCATTTCCCCGTTTCCTACATCCCCACATTGAGATGAACTTTCTAACTCGTGATAAGATCCACACAAAAAATTCTCCCGTAGTGGGTTGTTGTCAAGAGGATTCTGGGTACTCCAAGTATCTAATACAGCCTCCTATACAGTAAAAGCCCTCATTAAAAAGGATGTCTTATGTATTGTTCCTCACCTCCGTAGCGCAGATGTTGTGCCTACGTCGGTCCCCGATGCAGAACCTCCCTCCATGGGTGGGGGAGGGGTTGTTGCACTGCCTCTCACTGTACGCCACCCCCGAACCGCAGGTGCGCGAGCACTCGGACCAGTCCGACCACTCTCCCCAGCCACCGTCTGTCGCACCGGGACGCTCACCCAGCTGCAGGCACTGTCTGGCGTAGCACCACTGACAACAAAATGTCACGCTATACAAGTGGTTTTCAACCTTGTTTTTATCGTTACATTTGTCCTCATTCATAAACACTTGTCTAAAGTAATCCTGGAGCTTAATTATTATTTTTTAATTAATTAAAACACTTCTTTAAAGTACTACTACTTATTTATTAACTTGGGAAAGAAGGTTATTAATTTTGATATTTTTTTAAAATCTGCGAGCATAATTTGTTACTCTTTGCATGCCAAGCTACAAAAATCAATACACGTATTTAAACTCAGTAAAACTTTTACAAACTTCACACATCAATTAAGTGTAATATATGTGCAACTTAGACATAAAAAGTTATTGAATAATATTTGTAACTTATTTGTATACAGGATAAAACATAATACTAACTATAGATTGTGAAAATTTTGGGCTTGTTTTAAAGGACACAAATTTTAAATATCAGGTACAACAAAGGCTAACTTTGAGGTTAAAAGGCATGCTATTACTAGTTTCTATAGGAAGCCCAATTTCGACCACTAACGTTGATTGAAAGTCACTAAAATTTGGAATTATAGAAATATGTCTCATTTGGTTTAATAGTTCTAGAGTTGATTTAAACAGATAACAAAAGTTTCCAATAATATTTATTTAATGGATAACTATAGAATGTTTGTATATTTTACATTATTACTTAAATGGGCTAAAAGTGTAAATTCAAATTAGTGTAGTAATTTGCTTTTACATTATGGCAACATAAGTTTCCAGTTTCCAAATGATAGTATTTATATGACAATCATATTTTAGGATTAGTACAGAATATAATATATACTTTTGAAAAAATTGTATCTGGACGCTAAGATCAAACCCGGGACATTTAGCTTTGATATCAAGGTACTAGCGCTGAATTATTTAGATTCATCCCATGCTCAGTTTCATACATCCTACCGATATTTTTTTTTTAATTGTGACTATAAAATATATGTATTGTACATGAACAGTTTGTTGAGAGAATTCTATTAAGCCAAAGGTCCAAGGTTCGATAACAGTTCCCGGGTGTATTTTATGTATTAGATTAACATTTGAACAAATCGTGTAGTAATTATTGTAGCTTTGAGCTCAAATATTATTAGTAGTTATTTTATCGTGGATATTTATGTACGCTCTCTGAACCAACTGATTTTACTCTTAAATTTTACTAATTCAAGTATTATATGCTCAGTTTCATACATCCTACCGATATTTTTTCTTTAATTGTGACTGTAAAATATATGTACTGTACCTTGACAGTTCGTTGAGAGAATTCTACTAAGCCAAAGTCCGAGTTTCGATAACAGCTTCCAGGTGTATTTTATGTATTAGGTTAACATCTGAACAAATCGTGTAGTAATCATTGTAGCTTTGAGCGCAAATATTATAAGTAGTTTATTTTATCGTGGATATTTATGTACGCTCTCTGAACCAACTGATTTTACTCTTAAATTTTACTAATTCAAGTATTACTTGCTAACTACAGTCCAATTTTCACAGGAAGAAAGCTATAAAAGTTACTAGATATACTCTCACGTAATCGTACGTCAAGTTATGTGATTTTGAGATGTTAGTTTGTTTATATATTATAAATATATATAAAATAACTCTAATAATATAATAAAATGTCATCAATATTAAACACAAAACCATATTAAGGTTTTTTAACTGTCCTTTCTATAAAAAGTGGACTTTATATACAAAATTTAGCCTAAGTAAAAAGGGTGCATAGAGAGATTTTAAGGAAATGTGAGCTGTATCAATAACTATTCGCTTTCACCAGGGAGGTCGAGTTTAATACGTTTCACTATTTTGTTTTGTTCTTTTCCAATAGTAGTTTTTCAAGCTAGTAAAATGCAGAAAAATTTCCCTTATATTAAATGTGTGTGTAAAGCCTTTAATTGTATTTAAAATAAACGTTTATTACAATCATACTCTTGACCATACAATTTATTGTAATGTTTTTATTCTATTTTTAAAGAACTAGTCAAGAAATTAAATGTAAATGTAAAAATAACCGAAGAAAATTGTGATAGAGAAACATATAATTATTATGCAGCCGGTCCCAGGAGTGAGCTTAGAACCTTCCAAGTAGGAGTTGGACGTACTAACCATCCAACCATTGACTTAAAACTTTTTTTTTTTGCTAAACGCTTAACTATTCGTCAGAACTTACCACATAATTATTTACACTAATGGCGTGATTAAGTACGACGAAGGTAGAATTTAGAGTAAGCGTATGTACATTTTTCTAGAGGGAGAGTAGAAAACTATATACTGTATTTACCAGAATATAAGACAATCCGGAATATAATATTACACTATTAAATTGTCGATGTTCGTAGGAAATATATTAGATTTAACAATCTACATCTAACTTTATACTTACTTAATTTATGACATTAGAAACTCAAAAGTTCATTGCTGCATTTAATAAAGCACAACATTGATCCTTATCTTAAGCTAGTTACATCCAGTTCACCTCATTACTCTATCTCTTTCAGGTCTATGATAATGCTATCTTCCCCTCTGCATCTAGCTCTTCCCAATGGTCTCTTCCCATCGGGTTTACCAGTCAAGACTCAAGAACAAAGTTCTAGAATTTCTCATTCGCGCTACATGTCCTGCCCACCGTAATCTACTAGACTTGACCATCTTAATAACACACACTTCATTCATTTAGTAACTGCTTCTTCCCACCATTAGTTCAAAGTCACAATCATAATAACAAGGCATTGCTTTTAATAACGGCTTCGCAGTAGAAGCCCTTTTCTCAACGCGGTCACTCAAACGTCAAGTTAAACATTTGTTTGCTAAAGAAAGTTTTAAGCATGGGCACTACCTCTCACTTTTACTGCTACCAAAAGTTTTTAGACTCCCTATCACCATCAAATCAGCATATCTGAGTTTTACGACTTATTCAATGCGCACACTAATATGGTCAATCGACAAAGGAGTTTGAGTGAAGTCCATGCCTACCGCCATATCGGGAAAGTAAGATGGCGATGCAGGATGATCTACGCAACAATGCTGACACCTTTAGAGGACGTGTTAGCATTATTTTAACGTCAGTAAATTGAATCCCCCGTCATCCGTTTATTAGTGCATCACGTTCCAGAGGGGAATCTCTGATTGTTTGGATGTTCGAAGTTCCTGTCGAGCCTTGCGGTTTGTTGGCGTGTGTGATGTGGCAGCGCGCGCGCGCACACACACACAAACACACACACATATTTCAATGTGTTTAACGGGAAAGGGGGTGAGAAAGGGAGGGCAAGAGTAATGTCAGACTGCCTTTCTCCTCCCTTCCTTGCCCCTGTATCAACCCAGTTTGTAGCAAAACGTGAATGTCTGGTAGTAAACATGTTCACAAGAAGAGAAAAATGGTTGTCTTCGGACAAAATAATTACGGTTCAATTTTCATCAGAAGGGTTATTTAGAAAATATAAACGTATTTACTTGCAACTAAAATGCACAACATTTTATTATTTTACTAATATTATTTTATAGGCATAAATAATTTCACTCAACAGTGACATAAGAAGATACCGTTGTTTTTTGTTTGTTTTTTAGCTGTGAGATAAGGCCCTTTCTATGAAAATTGGACTGTATCTATGTTATAAGACACACTAAATGGAAAAATTTTAAATATAATATTCAATCTTAACGAACCCTCCAAAAATGTCAGCAGAAATACGTACTGAGTTTAACATAAGATATATATATATATTATATGTTTATATAATCCTAAGCGGTATCTAGAGTAGATAGAGGGACATTTAAAAATCAATATCTGTTTTAAAGTAGGGGGTGTATTATGGGTTTAACTCTTCCTTTTAAAGTATTATTGAAAATGTATTTTGGAATTCATCCTCAAACCCTAGGCTAGATTACTGGTATTAAAAAAATTACAAAATTACAAACCCAACTTTATTATAAATTTTTTAACGCCTCATCTTTCTCTACTGGTTCAGGCTATGCGCATATATGATAACTGCTCTAATGGGATCTAGATAAGGAAGGAAATGTTTTAGAGGTAATCAACACGAATTTTGGTGGAAACATTGTGGGAAACCATTTAGGAAAAGCCACCCTTAGTAGACACGACCGACAATCAAACCCTTATCTCCCCGTCATCACCAGGCCAGTCTAACACGAGAGTGACACCTTGAACAATTTCGTTCACTAAATAAGTTGCATAGGTTATATAGTCATATATTTTAGTAAATCTTTAAATTACTTTAAGAGTGATGTAATTATAGGGATTTTTTCCTCGCTAAGTCTTACTACTCAGTCGGGTTTACGTATATATTAATAAATATAGTGAAAAAAGGCCGAGGAAGGTATAACTTAGAGGAAATGTATTCACATATGCGTTGAGGTAGCGTAGGAAACCATTGGAGAAAACATATAATATTTACCCAACCGGGATACTAATCCTGATATCCTAATCTCTAGCAATCCAGTCTAACATGATAGTGACGCGTTAGACCCGGGGTCGGCCAAACGTCGATCGCGATTGACCAGTCGATCTCGCAACAATTCTCATTTTATCTGTTAAGAAAACTAAATCGTCACGAAAAGGTAAACTTACCTTGATTCCACTATGGTACAACTTTTAAGATAGGGCCATACTGTAATTAGTAAAGGTAAGACTGCTATCTAGCTTGGTTCCACTATGGTTCAGCTTTTAAGATAGGGTCATACTGTAATTAGTTCAAGGTAAGACTGCTATCTAGCTTGGTTCCCCTATGGTACAGCTTTTAAGATAGGGCCATACTGTAATTAGTCAAGGTAAGAGTGCTATCTAGCTTGGTTCCCCTATGGTACAGCTTTTAAGATAGGGCAATACTGTAATTAGTCAAGGTAAGACTGCTATCTAGCTTGGTTCCCCTTTGGTACAGCTTTTTAAGATAGGGTCATACTGTAATTAGTCAAGGTAAGACTGCTACCTTGCTTGGTTCCACTATGGTACAGCTTTTAAGATAGGATCATACTGTAATTAGTCAAGGTAAGACTGCTACCTTGCTTGGTTCCACTATGGTACAGCTTTTAAGATAGGGTCATACTGTGATTAGTCAAGGTAAGACTGCTACCTTGCTTGGTTCCACTATGGTTCAGCTTTTAAGATAGGGTCATACTGTAATTAGTCAAGGTAAGACTGCTATCTACCTTGGTTCCCCTATGGTACAGCTTTAAAGATAGGGTCATACTGTAATTAGTCAAGGTAAGACTGCTATCTACCTTGGTTCCCCTATGGTACAGCTTTAAAGATAGGATCATACTGTAATTAGTCAAGGTAAGACTGCTACCTTGCTTGGTTCCACTATGGTTCAGCTTTAAAGATAGGGTCATACTGTGATTAGTCAAGTTAAGACTGCTACCTTGCTTGGTTCCACTATGGTTCAGCTTTAAAGATAGGGTCATACTGTGATTAGTCAAGGTAAGACTGCTACCTTGCTTGATTCCACTATGGTTCAGCTTTTAAGATAGGGCCATACTGTAATTAGTCAAGGTAAGACTGCTATCTAGCTTGGTTCCACTATGGTTCACCTTTTAAGATAGGGTCATACTGTAATTAGTCAAGGTAAAACTGATTATCTAGCTTGGTTCCCCTATGGTACAGCTTTTAAGATAGGGTCATACTGTAATTAGTCAAGGTAAGACTGCTATCTAGCTTGATTCCACTATGGTTCAGCTTTTAAAATAGGGAAGTAGTGTAATCCATCAAGGTAAGACTGCTACCTTGCTTGGTTCCACTATGGTGCAGCTTGTGAAATAGGGGCATAGTGTAATCGGTCAAGGTAAAACTGACCCCTTTCAGGATAAACGGAGTTCACCTTTTATTTATTTTATAAATATTTAAGTATATATATTTAATATAAAGTATAATGAAACATATTTTATTGGTTAACAATCTCAGAGTTAAAAGAGAATTGTGAAAAACAGTTATATCTGTTAATAAATGCTTGGTATTTACATGTTGTAGTCAATCAAAGTGTTTACTTGTAACTAAAAATAATTACAGTAACATAAGGTGTAATTCATCATTGAAGTAAATGAAAATTTTACTAAACTCATTCAACTGTAATTTTAAATCCGTGAAAATACTGAATCCCTTTATTCTCTCCCTTAATCCGAGTTTTTACTAATCTGAACATGCTTTGTTCAAAATTAGGTCGAATTAACAAGTTTCTAATGAAGATATAATATTTCTTTTTTTTTAAAGAAGTTGAGATAAGTCCGTTCATTATCTTCTTTCATCACATCCTGGACACACATAATTTTACATAAACTTATTTTTCATGTTAATCTGACAGTTGAATTTCAACTTTATTTTATTAACTACGTAATTTCTTCTTTTAAATCAATGTATAGAATTGTACCACTGGTTGAAGGAAAGGAGTAACCTTTCAATGTATCACTTACCTCATGTTTGTGGTAAGAATAAAATGGATGTGTTAGTAAAATAAAAAAATACCTTATTTTCCCCGCACTTGGTCCTCGGCAGCTGCAGGAACATGGGTCTGCACGCAGCCATAGTCAGGGATTTCACAGTTGAGACTGTCGCAAGACTACAAGAAACATACACACACATGCTACATTGAAACCTTGTTGAACCGGACAAAACGAAACTGTAAATGTTCCGGGTTAACGAAATCATGTCTAATCGGAATATCTTATAAAAACTTTGAAAATAGTAATTCTTTTTTATTTAAACTGGGTGACCTGGTGGTCTAGGGGTAAGGTGTCGGACTTCTGTGCTGGGTTCCGGGGCTCAATCCTCGGTCCCGTCACAGATTTATCTGATTACTAAACCATTCCTTCACCTCTGACAAGACGTGTATTATTCACAACTCGTGAATGTGTGGAATGCCAGGCCTCCACCGTGGTTCGGATTTCACATTAAGCTGTAGGTCCTCCATTTAATCTCACAATCACCCTAACATTACACATTAGCGTAAGTGTGTATAACCCGAACGGTTAGTAAGACGCGGTGCTAAAAATTATTTTGTTTAACTCTTTGTATGATACTTTTTTTTCTAGCACCAGTTTTTACTAGGCGTTCGCTTGTACGCATATACTAATTACGCTAACATGCTAGAGATAAGTAAAGTTGAATTTGGACTAAGTGTACTCGCATTTGAGTAGAGGGAGAGGGGAAAACCATAAGTGAAAAAACATATTTAGTACACCCGCACAGGATTCGTACCCAGATCTACCCAACATCGGCAATCTAGTTTATTGCAAGACCTATTGGAAGACAATTCATCCACTAAAGTGGTTGTTACTAAACAAATAAACCTGTTAGTTTTAGTCGGAACACTATATAATAACCAGTGTGTTAAACCAGTGGATTTCAATAGTTTTATATTTGCGTATTCACCCATTTAAAATCACTTATATAAAGTGCCCCTAATAGCTGATTATCTTAAAAGCTCACTAATTAATAAATTAAAAATACAATTTTGTATTGTAATAGTGTTTTTTTAAATTACCGTTATTTTGATTTATTTTTTTTTACTTATCATAATTTGCTGTTTTTCACATCTACTTCTACAAAAATCTATACACATATTATATCTGGGTAAAACCTTTTAATAAATTTCACGTATCACTTAAATATAATTAGTTTTTAGCTTTGACATAAAAATAGAGGTCAAACGTGAATGATAATATCAAATCTAGATTTAATTTAATATACATAAAACATATTACTAAAAATGGCTAATGTAATCCTGTGCTTGTTTCCTAGAACACATTTTGTTTTATTTGGTTTAAATTAAATTTACTTGGAGCAACAACAAAAAATATTAAATTATGTTAACGTATTTCATGTTTAAAAGAACTGTGCTATTCGATCAAATGAAATAAACATTTGCATAGTGATCTGTTTTAAGAAAATTCCGTAAGTCAATGTCACACATTTAAAAACTCTGTTTTTCGTAAATTAATTCGGATGATTTGGAAATCCGATATTCAGATAGAAATATGCTCACAGTTAAATTAATTATTACTTTTAAAAACCAGGATATTTACGAACTAAGTAAAAGAATAAAGATGAGTAAGATGGTATATGGTTAATAAATTATGAAATAATAAGGTGAACCCCTCATGGTAGATCACATGGAGAAAACCAGCCCAATTTTATCCAGCTGAGATTAGAACCGTGGCCTCCCATTCATATAGTGATTATCAGAGTATATTATAGTTACGTGTATGGGCTACATCAATCTATGGTTCAATTATTATAAAGCATAGCCAGTACTAATGTACGGTTGCCCAGGGGACGCCCGAATGTAGTAATCACACATTATTTCCATGGAGGCTCTTTCCATGTCTTGATGAGGTGAGAGTATGATGAGGGTGAATACGGTGGTGTGGAACCAATGAATATCTTAATCAAACTTAAGCCCAATGAACCAAACATTGCTGACCATGAGAACTATCATCTTTTAGAGAAAAAAAAGAAACATGTACCAGACGGAAATCGAACCTGGGACCTCTAGTTCGGCAGCCATGGACTCTTACCAGTATACCACGAGGCTGGCTATTAGAGTAGATTAAAAATAAGTACACCCACACCAGATTAGTATTATCCCTACGTCCTCTCACTTTATATAATTTATGAGAATGATGGTGCATTTTAATTACAATATACCTAATTTTCTATTTTGTTAATAAAATCACACAAACTTTTGATTTCCTCCGGACTGAGTAGCCAAAGTTATGTGCAATATTATGTAATAAAATAAAACTGGTCTTAAGGAAATTAATTAATTTTAGTTGAATGTTATTTTGTTAGATAATACCATAAAGTTAATAAATTAATTAATTAATAACATAGATTTTAGAATTCATATGCTCCCTTACTGAAGCATGGGTGCTTTCCTCATCTCACTGAGAGGTGTTGCCCTGGTAATGGATGGCAAATAGGTAGTCAAAACATACCTATAGTATGATTTTGATAGGAAGAACAATAGAAGTTAGTTACTAAATTTACTAAAACAATTTTAATATATTCATACATCAAATCATGTGATCTGCAGCTGTCATTTTTGATAGATATTATTAATACCTATAAAATCACACAAATAAAAAAAGTAAAATGTTATTAAAATCGGTCGCAAAGAAATAAATTTTAATTTTCTTTACTGTTCTTTCAACCAAAATCAGGGTATAGATTGGCGTTAGTTACACACACAAAAAAAGTTAACTCATCATTGTGTGGGGATATTTATTTTATCTATAAAAGTAATATATTCTGTTACTTTTTGTCGTGTGATGTTTATTTTAATTTACAACCGTGAACTATTTTTAAAAAGTAAAAGACTAAAATTGCTATTTTTTAATTAAGTTATTTTTACTATCACCACTTTTTCTAAGCATACTATAACTCAAATGTAGCGTTAATAAAGTAATTGTATTCTTTATAAAAAATAGCAGCAACGCTATTATTGTGTTTCAGTTGGTAAACTTGTATTTATTCATTCCCAATGCAAACAGTAGTGAGACTAAACCTTTCAGACAAACATTAATATTACTTCTTTGTTGGTTCCTGATATAGGGGGGGAAAAAGTATGCGCGTAGCTTTACTATGTAAAAAGCTTTTTATTGAGGTAGAAATGTATATTTACATCCTCCCTCCCTCCCT
>CABFOW010002862.1:17084-44126 GCA_902141385.1 Timema californicum | reverse complement strand
CCTTACACTTGAAAAAACTCTGCTACTATTATTATTTGTACTCCGACTGAGAATGTAATTTGCGTGGGAAGTATTCAGTTGTTCAAATATAATTTAATTTGATTTAATGCAAAAAAAGTCGGATATTTTCTCAAGATAGGCTTACTACTATGACATTGTTTCTTTCATTCTATGAAAAAATAGAACTTTCAGACCAAAAATTTACTTTCATTATCTCTTAGATCAATATATTCGTAATTTGTCCCAAGTAGTGAACCCACAGCAAATAAAATTTTCAAACCACTTTCGGAGAAAGTTGCAGTAATAATGCATTAATTGTTTAATTAACAAACAATTGTTTTATAAAAGCATCAAATATATTTGTTTTAGCATACTATATTAATATTAATTAATTTACCAGAATAAATCATAAATATGAACTAGTATATAAAAATAAGATTACTTTACCAAAATTAATGAAAAAAAAGTATATTATTAATAATTACGTTGATATTTTTGATTAACTTTTCATTTACTTATAAATATCTTGGTAAATATTTATTCTTCATAAGTAACCTGAAACAATAAAATTATTTTTATTTTGGGGTAAGCGAAAAAATAATGGTTACATACAATTTGGCTAGTTTTAACTCTAAAATATTCTGTAACAATAATGTTTTAATAATTAAAACGTTCTTAATATTATGACCAAATAAATGCATAAAGTAAGAGTAGGTAATTTAGCTAAAGAAGCTTACGCATAGAGATAAATTTGTGAAAGTGTGTGCAATATAATTATTTTGTGTCGTTTATTCGTGTCTCATAACACAAACCCACATAATTACAAATTATTATTTTCTCATCTTGAAATATAACTTGAATCTCATTAACAATATTAACATAGGTTAGACAAAAAAACATTTTTGAATGATAACTGATAAAAAAAATTGATTAATTTAATCAAGTAAATTCATGAAAAACTACACATTTTATGTTTTAAATTAAAACTATACTTTTTAGGAGTGTGGTAATGATTACACTCAGTCTTGTTGTAAGATGCGTTGGGATAATTTACTGATTCAAAAGGGACTGTTTCCCATCAAATGATGAAAGACGTATTTTTAACCATCTCACGACCTATTAACCAGAAACTCGCCTCGGTGGTGTAGTTGGCTAACGCACTTTTCGTATTTAGCTCTACTGTTAAGGACGGGGCGATCGATGTTCGAATCTTAGTTGGCTGAACTGGGGGTGGTTTTTCCTAAATGGTTTTCCTCTCTCCCTCCACACAAATTCGGGTTCACTTCCTCTAATTCAGCCTTCCTAATACCTAATCCATTAGAGTAATTAGTACTTAAAGCGTATAACCCCAACGGGTAGTAAAACGTGGTGCTAAATATTATCATTATTATTATTATTATTATTATTATTATTATTAACCAGGAAATTATAAATAAAACTACGCTCAAACTAGAAAGCGTATTGAAGTGGATTCTTAATTTGTTAAAAGATGTTTTATTTAATAGAATACAGAAAACCTCTCCATAAACCACGTATAGTTTGAGCTGCATTATCTATCGGATTAAGATATAGTTATCACGTTATCCTGATAGCAATGACTAAGAGAAGAAATATTTCACTTTAATTCAATCAATAAAAGACTATTTTGATGGCAAAGACCATTGAGGTTACGCAACCGAAAAGTGTGCGTGTGTGCGTGCGCTAAAATAAGATTAGAATAAATAAACGGAAAACTCTTATGTTATGGGTAAATTTATACTACGAAAATTGTTCTAAAGCCACATGATATATTGGGATATACTTTTCACCACAACTGTAATAACAATTGTTTAGAAATCAATGTTTATAGCTTCCTAAACAAGAATATATTTATCCGTTCATATCATTTCTAAAACTGCTATTTAAAATAAAATAAATCAGCTAATTTTTTATATGACAATTTATAAATTACTTTAAAATATAACAAATGTATGCCATCAAAACAATGTATACATACCTGCCACCTTGCGTTGGCGCGCCATATCAGAAAAACAGAAGTGATTCATTCAATCCTCAATAGATCGCAGCAGTTTCAAATTTAGTAACTCATGCTTGACCATATAGTAGAAAATAGTCGGTTCGTGATTCTCTTTACTTTTTAAAAAAAATCTGTATGATGATCATTTTCGGTAGTTTTGAACTGTTATTAAAGTTGTAAAATAGAGGATATTAGATCAACATGTAAGTGTGCCAAAAGTGGTTGACAGTTGTAAATACACATAAACCATATTATTATGCTTTTAAACTGACGATGAAATAAATTTTCACAGACTTTGAAAGTATAAGCAAATAACCTATATATTTGATATGAAACTAAATAATTTTCTATAGAGAAGGACAGAACTGTATATTTTTATAATATTTCAAATTGTTCAGCTTGCCTAAGTGAGCAATTAATGTATCTAGTTCAATAGGTAGATCGTAAGTGCTTGACCTACAACCTAGAGTTAAGTCATTCCCTAGTTCGCAACTAACTGGAACTATTATTATTATTATTATTATTATTATTATTATTATTATTATTATTATTATTATTAGCACCGCGTCTCACTACCCGTTCGGGTTATACGCACTTACGCTAATGTGCAATGGTAGGGTGATTGTGAGATGAAATGGAGTACCTACAGTTTAACGTGGAATCCTAACCACGGTGGAGGCCTGGAACTGTAACTATTGCTTGAGCGTCAGTCATATACCAGTTTACGGCGCGCACACTTGCCAAATGTATTATATAATTATAGACATTGGGACAATGGTGCTTATTTTATTGAGCTGAGATAAATAGAATTGCTGAACAAGGGAAAGGTCAAACAATAGACTACCTTTTTAACCCAAACAAGCCTGCCACAGTATAACAAACATTAACTGCGTAACTCATGAAAGAAGCTTGGCTTTTTTTTCTCTCTCACACACACTTTATTTTAGTGGCTTGGATCACGGTCGCTTACCGTCTCCAAACAAGCCTGCCACAGTATAACAAACATTAACTGCGTAACTCATGAAAGAAGCTTGGTTTTTTTTTCTCTCTCTCTCTCACACACACTTTATTTTAGTGGCTTGGATCACGGTCGCTTACCGTCGCCTCACCTTTGTAGTTTACTTTGATTTAGATCAGTTGAAAAAATTGTTCAATAATCAACGTTGCCAGCTGAACGATGTGGATACTACGGTCTTGTACTATAATTTCAACCCCTGTCGCTCCAAAATTGCGATATATTTTCCTGAAAGTAATATCCTGTGTGTCTGCTAAAAAGCAAAAATATAATGACTAATTATTAATATGTTGTAAAAAATAGATAGATTTTTTAATAATGCAATATACTTTTCTGAAAGTAATATCCTGTATCTCTGTCACAAAGCAACAAAATAATGCACGAATTATTATTGATATATTGTAAAAAAATAAATAGGTAGATTGGTCAATATTGCTGTTCCAAAAGCCATTATTGTCACTTGTTTAGTAAGCGTGTGTTTAATTATTCCCTATACATATAATTCTAGAAACAAATAGTATTGTGCCGGAGAAAATACAATTCAGTTCGGGTTCGTGTAATATCGCGAAAGACTAGCGAGTTGGCAGCCAGGTTTAATTCAGTTTGAACTGTTCGTTCACGAACTTAATTTTCGCTAATTTCTTAAAATAAAGATATTTTGTTTGCGTTTTATACAATTATATTTCGAAGCAATACTAATACAAAACTGCAAATTGTCCTTATTATATGATAAATAGCCAACTACCTAAGAAATATTAAAAATGATAGTTGTCAAAGAAAGTTGTTAATGGAAAAATTTGGAAAAAATGTATGTATTAAGATTTCCATATTATGTTCACCTTTATTTCATTCGCTCATTGATAATATTGTAGTGAAAACTTTTCAATAATAAAATAGTCAGAACTTGTGCTAGAAAAGATTTACGATTAAATTTACAGCATAAATAGGGCACAACCCAAAGATATTAGTTTTGATCCCTCTTCATGGCATTTCTTAAGAAATAATTATCAAATAGTTAAACAATTATTAAATAAAATGACTTCTTCCGCAAGTTTGATAAATAAATACAGACAAAAATATCAATCAGTATATATCTTAGCTTTATTTATCTTTATTAATAACTTCATAAAAAGCACGCACCTAAATAATCTGATAGTAATTTATGAAATCTTTCATTTAGAGAGCATACTAAATTAATAGTTGTTGTCTTTTTTAATTTTTCTGTTTAAAAACAAAGTAACAACTGTTAAAGAGGTAGGGATGAGTAGTGTATCTTATAGAAAGTTCACCTAAATTAACAAATAGAATACATGGGAAAATTCACATGTGGAAAAGCCCCTCTATTGCACCAAGGCGGAATTCAAAAACCAATCTTCCCGTCAATCATTAAAAGTACAATATGATTTAACACGTTAGACAGCAACAAAAGCCATTGTTGTTGGGAAATAAATGTTGTATTAAGATGTGTGTTTGTGAATAATAGTAGGCTGATGATTCGTCTCGTTTTTTCCTTGTTTTAGGTACGTTTTCAAATTAAATATCTCGGAACACGTTCCTGATTCTAAAAACTATTTCGTTTTAAAGATGCAAGCCTATTACAGTAATTTCTTTCATTTCTGCCTGTAATTGGCTACGTGGCCTATAATCGGAAACATTATTTTAAAATTATTTTATTATTTTATTATTTTACTAATCTTTCCGTTAAGTTTGAACTTTTGCGCTACCTTCTTTACATTTAACAAATTAGCAAGGTAAGCGTCACTCGCTTCATATTGTAATTGTTGTTTTAAACACTACTCTCAATTTCAAAATTTGTTTCTTGGTTTCCTTTAAATAAAATCTTCCATTCAATAAAATATTGCTAAAAGTTAGAAAATTGAATAAAGAATTAAGTTAATTTATAGAGTCAAATTATTAATTATTGTTGTTTTAGTAACTTGAAATATAAATCAAACTACACATAATGTAATCAAAACATACGTTTTAAATTGGTCTAGGACAACTGGGCACCGCCATTTGGGCGCTGGCAAGACTGGGCGCCAGTGTAAAAACGTAATAATTGTTTTTTACGTAAATATTTATTTTTGGAGTTTAAAAAAATCCTATCAGAGGAACCTTAATTTGCTTCTATTTATAAATTTAGACTACTTTATATTTTAAAATTCAAAGGCAATTAAACACATAATAAAACATGAAAAATACATAACCTAACCTAATTCTCGTTGTTTTTTTCACAACTAAAACAAATTTTTTTTTTTACAATCTAAACACACATCATTTTTACGGCCGCACCCAGATGGTGGCACCAAGGTAGTTGTCCGGATCCGGTTTTAAATTATAGCCAACTAATTGTATTTATTGGTCTATAATAAAACAACGAAAATAAAACATTTTAAAATTATACTTGTGTGTGTATTTTCTTTACCGGAATAGCTTGAGAAGTAAATAATATTTTTAATTTATAAATAACATTTAGGGAGAAAATAATGTAACTGTGGATTTATAAATTTGCCTAAAAACAAGAGCAGAAACGTGGTCACGTGATGCGCTCCAAGTTTATCGTAATCTTATCAGCATGACTCAAAATGGTTTCAATTTTCTCGACTCTGCTAGACTACATCCTCATTGTTCAAAACCAGCCTCATTCTATAAAAGCGCCAGTTACAGATCAAATTACATTTACGTATGAATATAGGAAAATTATTTCAGTGGCCGAATGGTCTAAGGCACCACTTTCCTATTAGACTGGCCTGTTTATGACGGGAAGATTGAGGCTCGAATCCCGGTTGAGTCTATTGAGAGTGTTTTTTTCCTAAATATTTGTCCACGCTTCTTTCAAGCAAATGCGGTTATATTACCTCTAAAAGGTTTCCTTCCTCATTCCTAGCTCAATAGAGGAAATTATCGCACATGTTTATAGCCTGAACATGTAGTTATACGTGATGATAGAAAAATAAATAAAATAAACGTCAATAAAGTGTCTTCCTATTAAAATAGGACTATACTTTTACTGTTATTCTAGAGAGACTTTAAAAAAACCGTTAAATAGATAGATTGTGAGTCATTATCATCAAGCGTTAATTGGTCACAGGATACAGCTCAACAGTTTTGAACACCTCCATCGTGACATTACCAGCTGTTTCTATTTTGCTTTGCTAAAGCATCATGGGTAAAAGATACATTCCCGCTATCGTGTGGAATTATTGCTGCACTACTCGAGAATAATCATTCACCTGTCTCGGTGGACGCATGTCTAAGGAGCTACTCTCACAATATACTATAAACTGCCGATTACAGTAATATCGTGGTTTTTTCCCAAGGTTGAGTGTACTGAGGGTAGTTTTCCCTAAATGGTTTCACACACTCTCTCTCTCTCTCTCCTCTCTGTTGTCTCTCCACGCAAATGCGTGTGCAACTTCCTTAAATTTAACCTTCCTCTTCCCTGACCCATTAGAGCAGTAGGTACACAAATGTTTAACCTGAATTGGAATGCACTGATGGTACAAAAAAAGAGGGGAGAAGATTCTCTCTTTTCGACGAACGTGCAGAATGAAAGAAGGTGCGAATTTAAGTCCATATTTGTATGGTGGTTAACGTGAGTAAAATGTTTTAAGTTGGTACGGTTTGATTAATTTTCTACGTTTTATAACGTTGAAAGCCCATTTTTTCTAGAGTGGATCTCATGGATTTTTCATTCGATCACGTGAGTAAACTTTAACTTCGTTAAAATTCTGATCTACGAGTCTTCTAAACTCACTATATCTAGAACTATCAAAAATTTTGAGTTTGACTAAAATTGACTTGATAGGTCATAATCTATAATCTTCATAATTTTATAAGAAAAAGAAATAAGTTAGTATAATATAAAAATGTACAATATTTAATTTTTGTTTAAAATGGCGTTTTACTACCCGTTCAGTTTATACGCTCATGTACTAATTACGCTAAAGATTTTAGGGATGAGAAAGGTTATATTCATAGTAAGTTTTTCAGCATTCGCGTGGAAGAAGAGTGGAAAACTATTTTGAGAAACCACCCTCAGTACACCCGATCAAGTTTTGAACCTCAATCTCCCTGTCATCAACAGTATAGACTAATATGAAAGTATCATTTTATACCATGCGGCCACCCCAGAGGTCTAGACTTTATTTATTTAAAAGATTTGAGGAAATGTTAAAATTAATAATTATACAGTATATAAGCTTTATGGGCAACAAACTATCTAAAAACTAGAATGAAGAAATGATGGGTGCTCATAAGACCTTTGATAAGTCTCTTAAGTGGCTCGAGGCCCAAAAAGGTTGCTGACCCTTGCACTATATGGTTGACGTAATACTTTTTTTTTTCATTTACTTGAAGTAATAAACGTGCACTTTCTTAAACTACCAATTATATTAGCACACGACTTATAAACTATCATAAATCTAAAACATAGACAACATCCAGACCCCATCCACTAGCTCTTCGCTGTGGAAGGGGAAACACACATTAAAACAAGGGTAAAATTTTCGGCCATGCCGGGAATCCAACCCGAGATTCTCAACTCAGTTGCCAAATACGCTACCGACTGAGCAAAGGTGTTGTAGGACAATGTAATAATACAGTATATCGATATCATTTTCATATAGCAATATGAGTGTGTTTTGGAGGGTATGTGGAAAGGTGTGTATTTTTCAAGTATAGTTTAACAGTTAATGACAAATCGGTGGCCTGGGGGTCTAGGGATAAGGTGTTGGACCTCGGTGTTGGGAGTCCAAAGTTCAATACTCGATCCCGGCACAGATTTATCTGATTGCCAAATCTTTCCTTCACCTCTGACAGGGCGTGTATTAAACACAACTTATGAATATGAGGAACACCAGGCTAAGGACTAGTTTCTACGGTCGATACTTACGCCACTTATTTAAATACATTATGTAAGGAGGTTAGAATTAAAATAAGTGTATCGCCATTTAGTTGCCAAAAGATATAAAAAACAAAGTGAAAATCACACTATGTTCTGGGTGGTAGACTATTAAACAAAATTTGAACTATCTATAAAAAAAAAAATATTGAGTCAGAAAAAGTGACCAAAGTTGGCGAAAAAATCAATTTTTTTTATATTATTTCAATTAAGTAGAATTTACACACTTCACGCCAAATTCACATTACAAATACTGTTAGAGGTATCATTTTTTCATTTTTTTGATCATGAAAATATATTTTGACAAAAAACTTGTAATATAGGAAATGTTTTCCATTTGAATAAAAAACATCATTTCTATACAAAAAGTGTTTATACAATCAAATAAACACTGTAGATTGTTACACAAATTATTGATAAGGAAGCAGAATCAAGCCTACTCTATAGATAAATTTTTAACATAAACCATGCAAATACATCAAAAGGAACATTTTCAAAAACTGAGGTTTGTAGGTAATAGTAGTAACAAGGTGACAGACAGTTAGTGTCCAACTCAAGGTTTTAACTGAAGGGGAAATAAATGTTGGAAAGGAAGGGGGAGTAACGTGGCTTACAGAAAAAAATATGAAAAGATAGTGAATGCCAAAAAGGGGTTGGGGAGGAAAGGGAGAGGTGCTTCCGAAGAAGACAGAGCATTCTACCAGGCAGTTACTGAACTTTTTCAACAGTTTAGATATGATTTAATTTGAAAATATCAAACTTTGTACCAATTATTGTATTATAAATATTCGTCGTGTATAATAGAACATATCTTATTCTCTATAATAATATGACTCAATAAGGAAAACCTCTTTTCGCTTTATGAGGCAATTGCATTATATTTAGAAGAAGGTACAGGAAAGGTGGATAGAAACATATAAAAGGGGGACAAACACAATATGGCCATTACAATGAAAAGAAGAACACAGTTCACACTTTACACTGCTGCCAATGGACAAAGAAGGTAATGGATGTCTCTTAAAGAAAATTGATCGTAACCGCCCAATCCCCCGACCTAGGTTTCATTCTATCGGAACTCATCAGGGAGGAGTGTGAAACGCGCAACGCAACTTCCTAAAAGAGAAAACCAAAAAACACAAAAGAGGAGAAAAAGGAAAATGGTAAAGAATGAAAGAACACATAGATAGGAACATATGGTGACGATCAATTTTCTTTAAGAGACATCCATTACCTTCTTTGTCCATTGGCAGCAGTGTAAAGTGTGAACTGTGTTCTTCTTTTCATTGTATAGGCCATATTGTGTTTGTCCCCCTTTTATATGTTTCTATCCACCTTTTCTATAATAATATGATAACTTCAAAACAATATTCTTGTATTTCATGTTTTATTTTATTTAAATTTAATTGAAATTACGTCTTATTGTAAAAAAGTAAATATTAACTTGTAGTGTTTTTTATTAATATAGTTCATTTTAAATTTACAAGTTTAATATACGGAAAACAGCATGTTGTTACTATTCATATTTTTTAAGCAATATAGTGCACAACCTTATCGTTATTATATAGTAGGTGTCCATCCGAATCTTAACCTGAACTAATCTAAACTAACTGCACATAATATAACCTATAAATACTCTTTTATGAAATTTAGCTATTTTGAGACTGACAAAAGGCTGACCGCTAGGTAGCTATGGGCCTCTTCTATCGTCGAGTTAGGAGCGGGATGGTATTACCTGCCATGTGTCAAAAGCAGATAACCCATTCCAGGTACCCACGTGTTCGCAATGTGAACTGTTCACAATCAGAACAACGCCTTTCCAGAGGGGTCTGGACATATTACTCCAGCACTTATTTACGTACATGTATATCAATCTGAACAGTTCTTGAATATTTGCCATGACTCATGCGCATTGTGGAATTTGAACAGATAAAATTTTAAAATTGAGAGGAAAAGTCATATTTAAACGTCATGATGCTCATGGCAAATATTCCAGAACTGGTTAAAATATACTTTTTGTGATAAAAGCTGTAAAATTAAAAATCTTAGCTAGCATTTCTTTCCTCCTTACCTTAAGGTCATCCGACAAAAAAAAACATGTATCTCGCAATTTTAAAAGGTATAAGCTAAAAGCGTATAGCCCGAACGGGTAGTAAGACGGGGTGATAATTATTATTATAGTTTAACTAAGCTTTATATAGTGATGTAAATATTTAAAATCACTACAGTTAACAAGTTATAGGGGGTTAAAATGCTAGTTTATGCTTTTCACTTGACATTGTTAGTGTAAAGTAATTAAGTATGTGGCTTAAATTTAATATCGCTAAACATTTTCATCATGTGTCCACATTGAAATGTTTATAATATTCTTAATAATACTATTATAAATATTAATGTTTGAACAACCCATATTTATCTTTAGTAATGATAAATTTCAACCCCATAGGCCTTCATTAGATACTTTACTTTAAAGTGGAGATTTAGGAAACACGGTTGGAGAGTGGTGTTTTTGCAATTTTTGGTCAAAATAAATAAAATACATTTTCAAGTAGGACCGTAGAGTTTATTTTCCTTCATCTGGTGATATCAACAGTTTTTTGAATATATGTCAATGGTGTTCTGGAATTTAATGACAACTTTTTCTCTTAATTTAGAAAGTTACTCATTTAATTTCGCTATGCTCATTACAGATATTCAACAATTGTTTATATCACCATGTGAAGAAAATTAAACTATACATTTTTACTAATTAATATTTTATTTTATTTGGCCAAAAAAGTTTTTTTGTAAGCTCTGCAAAAACACAGCCCTTAGCTCGCGTTCCCTACATCCCCCCCTTTAGAATCGCACGCAAAAATAACAAGTTTGGCCCTTTATTACTCGTGAACTGTAATCAAGGCCGTGGCCAGGGGGAATTTTGGGGGTTTAAACCCCCCGCGAAATGTTATTAACAAAATATGTATGGCTTTATTTATGATTCAAACAATATCAAAATTAAGATACAAATAAAAATTAGGGGGCTGTGTTACCATAAAAAGCACTTCAGAGAGCTTTTATAGGTGTTAAATATTTAGAAATTTTCTTAGCCATCGGCATATTGGGGGTTATTTTACTACGAAAAAAACCCACTTCAGAGAGCTACTAGAACTGTTTATCATTTTTTTTTTATTCTAGCTTCCAGCAATTGGAGGATGTGCCCATCAAGCCTCCCCCCATCCCTCCCTGAAATTAATGGCTGGCTACGGCCTTGACTGTAATGATTTGAAATAACTGAATCAATATTTATAGCTCATAATAAAACACTTGTCAAAATTGTGCTATAAAATGTGTACTGTCTAATGATCTTAACAGGGTAGTGTGAATCAGGCGTCCCCCCGTGTGATAGACACTGACCAGTCCCATCTCGCACTCCTTGGCCTGAGAGTTGACGAGCGTCTTGCACTGGTAGTCTCCTCCGTACATCACCCCGGGTAGTATGTCCGTCATCTCGAAGTCGTGATCCGTGGGAACGTCGTACAGGCAGTATGAGAACCCTAAACTGGTGAACCACCACATTGCAGCGTCATCACTCGTCTACATACTCCGTTGAGACACTAGTTTTATATCTGCCCTTGTTATAATATTGTTAGAATATAAATGTCAATGATGTCCAGAATTGTTATTTGAACGACTAAGTTTAAAAGAATATAGACAATAAAGTAGTAGAGTATAACCCAAACGGGTAGTAAGACAGGGTACTAGAAAAAAAAGTAGTATAACATTTTATTTGGTCGAGTGATCTAAGCCAACACTCTAGTAGAAGACTGGACTGGCAATGACGGCGAAATTGGGGTTCGAGAACCGGTCGGGTGAAGTGAGAGTAGGTTTTCCTAAATGATTTTCCACTCTCCCTCCATGCAAATTGGAGTACACTTCAACCACTCTACTTCCTTTAATTGCTTCTATTCTTATCCTCTCACTTAAACACTTTATACTACCCTCCCTTCACATTTCTTTATTTTTACTACATAAATCATGTCCATCTCTCTTTGGCATCCTTTCATTTTTCATCCTCATTACTCGACCATACCATACCTCAATAAACCCAGCCAGTATTCCAACCATGACCTCCCCATGACTGCCAAACTAGACGTGACTGACAAACTATTTTACGTACCCAACGGTGTGGATAACAAGACTAGTTGAGGGGTATAAAGAAGGTTGGTTTTGGGCTCAGGTGCAGAAAGAAAGACACCAAGTTTATTAATGATTCATTCTAAGGGAATGGGTTTGGGTAGGTGGTTTTTAATAATGGTATTCAGACTTGTTCCCGTACACCCAGATATAGTACCCCAAAAGTTGTTGGTACCTAATGCAAGCTATACATATTCTTCTCTCTACATCTGAAATAAATTAAATTCGAAATAAAATATTTATTAAATTTTATATATCCCCTAAGATGACAGTTGCGTACCCCCAGGGTATACGTAGCCCAGGTTGAATATCACCGATTTAGAGGGCTTTCACCCCCACTGGCGTGGAGATGGGATAACAAATCCTATGTAACAATTTGTAATGGATCGGGTGACTCATCTAGTCTGATTTGCCAGTTACTAGGAGGTCAAGGCTCTAATACCATTCTGGAATAAGGAGGGTATGATTTTCTTAATTATTTACCACTATCTTTCCTCGGTAATTCGGGTATATTACTTCTGCGTTCTACCTTCCTCCCCCTATCCCCGCACGTGATTGGAATGCCTGGAGGCTGGACTAAAATAATAAACGGGTCGGTTCTTTTATTTGTTTTTCCTGCCTCACGTCTTACTACCCGTGCGAGATATTGAAAATTTACACTAATGACGTAGAGATGAGTAAAGTTGAAATCATAGGAAATGTACCTGTATCTACGTGGTGGAAGAGTGGGACACCATTTATTAAAAACCAACCTCAGAGCACCAGACCAAGATGTTAAACCCCAATTTCCCTGCTATATGAAAGTCAATCAATTACGAGGATGTCGCCTTAGAAAAACTGGTGCTGAGTTTATTACTTAAGGTGGAAGTGTAGATGGTACGTTAAAAAGTTTATATTTTCACAGTTTTTATATAAAAACGTATTTTGGTCAAAATAAATAAAAAAATCTTCATTAAAGACAAAGAGTTTAGTTTTCTTCCCAAGGTGTCCTTAACCATTCTTGAATATATGTCTAGGTTGTCCTGGAATTTATTGACAACTTTTCTCTTAATTTTGAAAGTGCATCATCTAATTCCGCTATGTTCATGACAGATATTCAACAACTGTTGATATCACCATGTGAGTAAAATTAAACTATCTTTCTACTGGAGAAATATTTTATTTATTTTGTGCAAAAATGTTTTGCTATAAAAACTACAAAAAAAAACTTTTTCTCACGTCCCCTATACTCCAAACTTATACCAATTCAACGGTATTCGAAACCGCATAGACTTTAAGTGCCGTATGCAAGAACATCACTAAATTGATGATAAGTGAACACTAGCGTGGGCTTGCATGCGTCATCATAGGTTAAAAGGTGGAGCGATAGTGTGCTCGGGACCACACTATCGGTCCACTAAGCATTCACTAACGTTATTGTATACCGCACTAAGAGGTAGATGTGTAACATTCTTGCCCACGTATCAAAAAGAGAAGTATAGACGCATCTGAAATAGGCTCACTCGACATAGTGGCGGATATAATCCTGGGAGCAGTTCGACCATCCAGTAATCTTCATGCTCACTCCAGGGTTCATGACGGTGAATTCACCGCTAGGCAGCTTCCCGGGGCAGCCGCGCTCCGCTAGGTCGTGGTCCATACCCAACCTGAGGAGACAACATCATTACCATGCAATGGGTTAATTATTGATGTGGACAAAACGGAATTATTTTATCTTAAAATAAAAAAATAACAATAATTTTTTACCATTCGAAAATTACTTCTGATGTGATAATTGATTTAATTATCTAAGTCATATAAAAAAATTACACATTTCTCAAGACCTGGTTTTTCAATTTTTTGAATAAGCATTTCCCCTTTGAGCAGATTATTTGGGGAAGTTTGTGTTTGTGTGTCTGTCGCTAACGACGCCCGTAATATTTGGAATATGCCCTACACAATTTTTGGTTACAAATAGATTACAATGTCTCCTTGAAAGCAGATATTTTATGACAAATTTTAAAACGAGGAAATAAAAAATTTAGTTTGACTACTATTGGAGCACTGAAATACATTTAAGACTTCCAGGAATTTTGCTCCAGAAGATGCTGTTTGTTATTGTTTGTGTTTGTTTAATAAAGATAACTCCAGAACTTTGATAGCTGTAGTACTGGGTTGGTCCTGATATTTAATCAAATTCAATCAAGTAAAATATGACAGCTTAGAAACAGGAATCCAAAGGTTCCGGGGTTCACCTCATAGATGACTCATTAAAACTAATTTTAAATTTTTTTTCAATAAACTTATGCCCTTATTTACCTCTTTGGTTATAGCTTAAATCTAAAGAATTTGATCTTTTTGTGGTTCTTTGGGTAATTTCATAGCCTGATTTTTTTTTAATACGCAAAGATTTTCCATATATTTATTTATTTAATCTTAACGGTGAATATTATCTTGATATCGATATTTTAGTTGTATAGTCTGATTCTGATATGATGCCGAATCTTATCGTATCAATTCTTTTCACATATTTTAATTATTTTCTCATTCTAGTATAATGAATTTAATTTTAGTCTTATTTTAATTTTTGCCTGAGCCTTACATTAATTTGATTTGATTCTTATCCTTAATTAATGTATAATCCTTAAGCTAGTCTTATTCTTATTTCGGTCTAAAATTAATAGTGGTTTTAGTCTAATTTGGTTTTAAAACAAAGTATATAGTTGTGTTCGGATCCTTAATTTTGGTACGAACTTGATGCTTATCCTACTATCATCCTTATTTTGATATATAACTAAGCCAAGGTTCTTTCCAATTCCAATCTCAATTCATGTATACATAGGAATGATCTAATCCCAGTTTTGATGTAGAATTGATTCATTTAAATATACTTATAAACCAGTTGTTGTTTTTTTCGAAAAGACTTCATTCTGATTTGTAATTACTTTGGCTTGGAACTAATCCTTGTTTTAGTATGATTATAATCTTAACTTATGTATAATTCTGGTATAATTCTCATTTTGGTTTGGACTTGCTTAATTCTGATCTGATCCTTATTTTGGTTTGGACTTGCTTTAGTCTGATCTAATCCTTATTTTCGTTTGGACTTGCTTTAGTCTGATCTAATCCTTATTTTCGTTTGGACTTGCTTTAGTCTGATCTAATCATTATTTTCGTTTGGACTTGCTTTAGTCTGATCTAATCCTTATTTGCTTTTGGACTTGCTTTAGTCTGATCTAATCCTTAGTTTGGTTTGGACTTGCTTTAGACGGATCCTATCCTTATTTTGGTTTGAATTTATTTTTTTAATCTGGTATGATTTTAATTTTAGTATATATCCACTTGCTTCTTATTCCAGCTTAATTTAACTTTTTGTGCAGGATAACTCTTGATTTAAATTTAATTCTTATCTAATTTAAGTACAGTTATGTATATTAATCTTATTTTGGAATATAATCCTAATTTTGGTATGGAATTAATCCTAATCTAATCTTAATTCTTGTCTTTATTTAAGTAAAGCTGTAGTAAAAATAATCCTTGTATTTTTGTTTGAGCTAGATCCTGATTCTTGACTGAATCCTGTGTTTCCGCTTGTCGGAAGACGTCCACAAAGCCGGACCGCACCCAACTCACGTGTGTCCCACCTCGTGGGTGACGGTGTAACCGAGTTTCATGCCGTTGTCCTCGTTGACGGCGCAAGACAGTGTCGGTTCGCACGTACCCGCCATCTTGGCTATTCCTAGAAGACCGCAGTCTCCATCAGTGTCGCAGATATCAGTCCTGGAACACGTCGCCATGTCAAGTTCACTGATTATCTTTATCGTTCTTGTGATTCTCGGATACGTAATTTATTATTATTATTATTATTTAGCGCCACGTCTTACTACATGTTCGGGTTATACGCTTTAAGTACTAATTACGCTAATGGATTAGGAATTATGAAGGTTGAATTAGAGGACGTGAACCCACATTTGCGTGGAGGGACAGTGGAAAACCATTTAGGGACCCCCTCTCTCACCCCCACCCCCAGTTCACCCGACCGAGATTTGAACCTCGTTCTCCCCTTCCTCAGCAGTCGAGCTCAACACGACTAGCGCGTTAACCACCGACGCTGATCGGATACTTAAAACCGTCATGGTTGGCGTTGTGTTATTATTATTAGCACCGTGTCTTACTACCCGTTCGGGTTGTACGCACTTACGCTAATGTGTAATGGTAGTGTGATTGTGAGATGAAATGGAGGGCCTACAGTTTAACGTGGAATCCGAACCACGGTGGAGGCCTGTCATTCCACACATTGTTGACGTTGTGGTTGCCACAATTCAATTTTAAAATGTATAGTCTTTTCGAAAATACAAACTTTTTTTGCATTCAACATTGATAACACTTTACTATATTATTAGTACAATCATATATAGGTATTTATATTATAATTATCAAAAATATAACAATATTGCGTTTTTGAGCTACTTCAATCGTAGCTCAGTTTGTGGTACGATTATCCAGTGCTAATGTTCGCCCAGGGGACACTCAAATGCACTAATCGTACATCCTTTAACTAAAGGCTCTTTCCATGTCCCTATGAGATGAGATGATGACTACAGGAGCACCCATAGGGGCCACGGGGGTAAATTGCCCACTCTAGTATTCTGAGGTCGTATAAATATTAGAAGTAGGCCAATCCCGTCCAACAGTGCTCTTAATTACCTCTCAAACAGTGCCCCCAGCCAACAGAAAGCTAAAGAATGGTATAACTAATAAACTAATTACTAGTGCCCACCACTAGGCCATCTGCTAACATTGGGTTTGATAGTTTGGCGTGTGCAGGAGTAATTCCCATTCAAATCGTCAAGGTGAAGTATCCACCCACTAATTTGGATAAATTTGAAACGGTTTTTCTATGTTGTATCTTATGGCTTAAAAAGCGTCTTTTGAAGCTCCAATTTAATATATTTTCCCGGGGGAGGACCCGGACCCCCCACCATAGCCTCCAGACTCCCTTATTTTCCCTACCCCCCTGGAGAAAAATCCTGCAAACATCTTTGGATGGTTATAGTGAGTGTGAAGGCGTGGGACCCGTATAAACAGTTAAACATAGCTTAAACCTAACTACTATCTAAAACCTGGTGATCGTTGGGGATATTCCCTCCTTGGAAAAAATAACCAAGTTACTCGCCGGGTATTGAAACCAGGACCCCTAAGCTCGTAGCCAGATTCACTGACCACTACACCACGGCTCCGGTTATTATCAAAAGTGATAGCTGCATATCAAATGACTTGACACATGAATACGTGAAATTAAATCTAGTAATTATTATTATTTATAATAAATTTGAACTGTGCGAGAACTTTTTTGGAGGTCACATCATTTATCGTTTAAGGGCACCGACGACTACTCTTATTTAAAGGAAAATGATCTCACTCTGTGTTATTTCTTGTGAGATAGGCAGTTCTTAGACAAAAAACTCTTAAAACCACCCCATATAATTATCTTAAAGCATTCTGTTTTAACCCAACTGAAAATGGATTTGTTATTTAGATAGCGTATAGCCCGAACGGGTAGTAAGACGTGGTGCTAATTATTATTATTATTATTATTGTTATTTAGATGAAGGCTATATCTATCTTCCTAGCTCTCAATACCTTGATCTAAAACTGCGACATTTCGAGTTAAACGTCGTTAAAAATTACCTATTTTCAAATTTTGTATACAATTTTTAAATTATAAAATTTCAAACGTAGGGTTTTTAATTCTATAAAAATATGTAGGTATCTTCCAATTTTATATTGGTGAAAACCATATTTTAAAATAGCCAACCACACCTTGAATAATGCATGATTTCTGAGATTCTGCATCACGTCTCAGCACTTTGGAAGATGGCTCCTAAAACTCGATGATTCTTAGCAGAAGGCTTATTTTAAGGGAGAAAGACGTGAAGGATGGTTTATAGGAGGCATCTCCGCATTATATAATGAAGAGAATAGGAAACCAAAGTGATAAATCATGCGTGAAAGCTCTCTTATCTCCAGTGGACATTGCTTGGATTCAAACGTGGACCTTCTAGTTCAGTCTTTTTCAGTGTCAGAGCTAAAAATCCTAATCGGGTGTAATGTGACTTTAGTTTCTCATTCTTTCAAATTAAAATAAATACCTTCAACTTTTACTAAGCTGTTTTTTATCATAGAATAAACGAAGATAAAATGAAGTACAACCATGTATTTATATTAATATATATATATATTTATATTAAAATTAATGATATATATATCTAAATTAATGAGATATAAAATATATGTATATTTGGTACTGAAATTGTTGATGTTGTAACAACAAAACAAAATATTTTTCTTCTATTTTTAAAACATTTTATGAAAATATAAAATATAAGAAAAATTAGGTACAGATGTATAGCTACGCATGTTCGCGTTTTGAGGGAGTATTAATTACTATATTTTTGTCATATCAGCATAAAATAGGCCTATACTAACCTCGATTGAGGGGTTTCTAAGACCTAGTGTTAAAATCTTTTATTCCATATTTGAGAGTGATTTTTTAGGTGTTAGCTTTTTTTTCCAATTGGGGTATACAAAGTATTTCCAAATATTAGTTTCATCTTAGCCAAATATAGGTAAGTTGGCCTTTGACCCTTCACAAAAATATCAAACAATTTGGTGAAACTTTAGTATTATTTTTTAAAACTGACATCAACTTTAACCTGTATAGATTACACCACAAATATGAATTTACCTCAAAACAATGCTTGAAACATATAATAAGAAGTAATTAAATCTCCTAAAAACTCTCGGATACGATTTCTTTAAGGCTCTTCAGTCATTGCCGCCTACCAGAGCACTGAGTTTAATAGTTAGTTTGTTGTTTTGAAATATGATTCATTCTAAAATGGGTATTAAAGTTAATAATATATTCCTATATAATTAAAAAATTTAAATTTGCATTCTTAAATATTTTTAAAAACCATATGGAAATCTATAATCAGGTCATTTTCGATTAGGCTAGACATGAAATGAGATAGTTTCTAGATCCTAGTAAGGACTATAAGCATACACAGTGTTAGATAGTCTATTCTTTAGATTTAAAAGTGGCACTTGGACACTGGAATCGAAACCGGGACCTATGGATTAATTTGATATCGCTCTAGCCACTAATCTAGCTAGGAGTAATCCCGTGCCCAAGGTCATTCTTCAATCATATTTTAAGGTAGGTACGTTCGCAATAGTAAATTTGGAGATAACTGAGAATTATTTATGGTTTAGAAGCTTCATAACTGCCATTCATGTTAGAAATAACGCAATGTGAGGATATTTCCCTTCAAGTATGAATCACACTTATCGTTTTCACTCAAGATGGACCTTATCTTATTCCATTCTTCCCCATTATGCAACAATCATCACGGAATAATAATAGTGGCGTATCTGTGCTACATCAATCTGTAGTTCAGTTTGAGGAAAGATTATCCGATACTTATATAGCTTTGCCCAGGGGACGCCCCTGAATTTAAAATCCTATAACCTTTTCGTGGAGGTTCTTTACATGTTCCAATGAGGTGAGGGGATGGTGATAGTTGATATGATGGAGTGAAGCTAATGAAAATCTTAACTTAATTTAAACCTAGCTAACCAAAGCCTGATGCCCATTGGAATTATTCCTCTTTCGAGAAATATATCCCAGTAGCAGCCAGGAATCGAACCTGTGACCTCTAGATCAGCAGCCAGGGCCTTTTACCACTATACCACGAGGCCTGTTATCATTCCGGACTGAAACCGAGTGACCTGTTCCTAATGGAAAGGCTGCTTGCAGCCCAATCTCCAGTGAAGGAACCCTATCTGACAACTAGAAAAGTTACTAGATCTAATTTTTAATAATCATACGTCAAGTCATGTGATCTGCAGTGGTCACTTTTGGTATCAATAGATATAAAATAACACTAATAATGATAGTAAAATGGTAACATTGTCGACCACAAAATTTAAATGTTGGTATTTCCTAGCAATGTTCTCCTTGGGAAAATGGAACTTTACCTTGTTAAGAGTACAGCGACGTCATGATGATTTGGATGGGAGTCGTCTCCAGGGTTCATCTCGTTCTGCCACTTGCAGAAACTCTCCAGCGTCTCCTCAGAAGCCGCGCTAACCTTTGTATTCATCTGAAAAAGAAGAACAGAGAGGTAAGGGGAGGAACGTGGACATGTCAGAAAAACATTAACCTATATGTTGTTTTATAAGTCAACTTTAATAACAATAGGCCTAATAATAATAATAATTTATATATAGACAATTGAAACACAAATGAAAGTAGTTTGTTTCCTCCTTGGATCATTTAACACCACGGTTAGTACCTATTTAATCAAAGGAGTAGGGAATAAAAGTGTGGATTAGCTGAAACTTGCCTGCACTAGCCATTTTTGAAGAATGATGTGATTGATGTTGATCTAAAGAACAATTTCTGTATCCATGGGCCTGTTTCATTGTCATATTGAGTACGCCTCGAGTGTGGCACTACACGAAATACAGGACAACACCTACTTAGACCTGAACGGAATGGGCCAGTTTACCATGCGAAAACGGCCCATTCCATTCGAATTGGTAAGTGTCATATTTTATTTAGTGTAGCACCGCAATTGAGGCGTACTCAATCTGAGATTAAAACTGGCTCATATGTGTCAGTTTCAACGAATATTTCCGCTAAATAATATTAATATCAGCTATGCGACCCCCTACATCAGTGATGACGTCAACCTAGTCTGGTTTGGTTTACAGGCAACGGGGACGCTAGGGCTCAATTCCCGTTTGAATGAACTAAGGGTGTTTTCCTAAATGGTTTTCCACTAGAAATTCTTGCTAATGTGGTTATATTTTTTTAGACTTCACCTTCTTCAATTTTACCCCATTTGTGTAAATATTTATATATACCAGAAAGTTAGTAAAATACGTTGTAAATAAGTTACCAGCATCACTTTTTTTTTGTGAGGCGCTTCTACTACCCGTCCGTATTAACCGCATATTTACACTAATGGGGTTGGTATGAGGAAGATAGAATGTGTAGTATACAAGCCTGCATTTGGGTAGAGAGAGCGGAAAGCCATTGATAAAATTCATCCTCATTACAGACGGATGAAGTTAGAACCCCATCACCGGCAAACTAGTCCAGTTAAGGTGGAAGCCATAGACTACGTGTCCACCGATGTGGGTCATAACACATGTTTTTTCCTCACCTCATCTTTCTCCTCCTCCAATTTGATATGTCTCACTATGGTTAGGTGAATGAGCACACCGAGGGTTGCGTCGTGGTACATGTTGTAAGCCTGCAAACAGGTAAACCAGCATCAAAAGTCACAGTGCACCTCTTGAATGAAGGGTACCACCTATTTGAAGGGATATATCCTCAAGCTGTGGGATTTATTACATGAGTGGCAAGTCTTAAGCTTCAAAACCATCAAAAAGATCGTCAGCCACCTTAAAACATTTGTATATGATCCTAGTAAATTGAGACTAATTATTTGAGAATGTTTAAATCAACGCTAATCATCAAATATACTTTTAGTTGTGTCATTGTCACTTTTATATAAAAATTGTTTCTCACTCAATTATAACACAAATAGTTTTACTTTGAAAAGTCCCCTCTAAATAGGGCGTAGTCTCTGAACCATCCCATGATTAGGAATTAAATAAAGTAGTAGCTTATAAAACAATCAGAAGTAAACGTATATTTTCAACAATCAATTTATAGTTTTAGATTTGAAAGATTCACAACATAAAATAATATTTGAGAACTAGCAGAGAGCTTTCCTCTTTACCTTGAGATAAGAAGGTCCATAGTTTTCTTTCCCTCTATTTCTTCTTATCATTACAAAGGTGAGGGGCGAAAGAAAGTAAAAGTTTGGCCAAAATAGAGTATTTCCAGAAAAAGACACAAGCCATTGTATTTTAAGCCGTGTTGTCTGATAGCAATTGATACTTTCTTGATGAGTGAAGTGGCCTCCCTTAACTCAAGATTATTTTCCATCCCAACTTTACTCGGCGATTCCAATACTTCCATGATTCTATGACGTCCAACCTTTCTTAATTCACAATGCATTCATGATCATTTAGTCTTTCAATGACTCCCTGGCACCTTTAACAGATGGGACTTTCCTCTCAGCCTTAGCTTAAGATGATATTAAACCCAACTTAATTCTCAAACATGGCAGTAAGTGCAAGGCCCTATTCTCTCACCATGTTCATGATGGTCAACATGTAGTTGTCAACGTCCAACTCCTTGTGGTACTGCAGAAAAGTCCAGTCACTCACGACCAGCGTCTCCAGGTACATCACCTCACTCTTCTCAGCTGTGTACGAATCTACCTTTAGCCTCTCAGAGTGGGCTGATCGCCGACTCTTCCGTTGGCTCAAGGCTTCCTCCAGGTTGTCTGTAGAAATTATGTTATTTTTATCACTACGTCTAACTATCTCCTCATGTTGTACGAATACGTACTAATTACTCTAATGTGCTAGGGATGAGGAAGCTTAAATTTCGAGGAAATGTACCAGCATTTGCGTGGACGAAGAGTGGAAAACCGTTTAAGGAAAAAACTTCAGTACACCGGACCGGAATTCTAAGCCCGATCTCCCTGTCATCGGCAGTCTAATCTATTTTGAGCGTGACACCTTAGACCATGTTGCCACCAAAGTAGGTGTCTGAAACAATTGTTTGTTTCTGCCAGAACCAGAATCTTCTAGTTAACATCCCCTCATCCTTCTTGAAAAGTCAAACCATCACTCCATTAATAAGGGTGTATTCACGCTCTTCAGGTTGATTGATATTGCCTACAAAGTCTCTCAGAGGAAACTGAGCAACACTTTAAGGTTTGACGCCTCAATGTCGGCACGAGGCTATTCAATTTCCTGCTATTGTCACTCTGAAAGTTAAATTCTTCCAGTGGCTTTTAGCGCGTTAGTAAATATAGTATCCCCGTTTGATAAGCCTCAAGACCAGAGTGGAACAGACGAATGTGTTGATGTCGAGAGCTCACTGGAGCAAGACTGTTATGTCCCTTTGGGTTCACCTCTAGTCCCACAGTTTGTAGTCTTGACGGAATCCAATAAGGGGTCCGGGTCGTACTCAAACAGGAGGTGAGGGTGTTCCAACCCGTCAACTGGCTCGTGGTCCATGGCGGGCTCGATCATGTACGTGCCGCGTTTCGTCCGAACGAACCCCGCCTGCGGAAAGACAAACATAGCCCAAATAAATACTATTATTAGTAAGCCTATAGATCTTTATGAAAAACATATTTTAACTTTTCGAGGTATGTTTTGCTATATGTGGACGAAGGTAACGGAAAGGGTAATAGAAACATATTAACTATTCTAGGAAACCCTTTCTTCACTTTTGCCATATTGTGTTGGTTCTTCATATTTATTGATATGTCTTTGTCACATATTAAGTTCAATGCTTATTATCACACATATATACCAGTGGAATGTCAGTGATTTAAAGTATAGGTATAATCTAATGATATATAAGGAGAACGAGGATGTTTAAAGAATACTTACAGAGGATGGCTAGGAGAACTAGTATACTGCATTGCATGGAACACAACTTGCCCGGGACTCGAAACCCATTCTCCCTTGTTAGACTCAGGAGTGGTAGCCGAATGCTTCAAAAACGGTCGCTCTTTCATGTTTCTTATAATGTTTTTATGGTTAAAAGACTGATGGTCTTATCCCAATGCTAAATATATATAGCAAATGTTTACTGCTTTATTTGTTGTGTGAATGTGTGCCAGTTCGGGCGATACGTATATTTACACTTGATAGAGAGGAGGAAGGTAAAATTGGAAGTAAATATAGCCATATTATCTTGGAGTTAGAGTGGTAAACCACTTAGGGAAAACACACCCTCAATACACCATACCTATATTTGAACCCTAATGTACCCGTCACCAGCAATTTAGTTTAATGTGGGAGGGAAATGTTAGACCATTTAACCACCGAAACGAGCTACTGATTTATAGATCGAGGGTTTTTGATTACCAGTAGGGGTTAAAATGTATATTTGTATAGTTGAATTTGTCTCCAGTCAAATTCAATAGTCTGGTTGTTTTTTTTATTTATCAGGATTTTTTAGAATAATTCGTTCTTAGCTGATACTAAAATATAAGGATAATAGTAGAATATATAACGTAGGCCTATATATTATTATAACGTTTTGTAGAATTTAAAGGTGAGTAATTTCTCTTTTGTTATTGGTAAAGATCTAAATTTATGTTTTACCAAGTTAGGATTACTCCGAGATAATCGCTTTGTGTATCTTATGCATGTTAAAACAGCTTATGAGTTTCCGAGATTTAAGACTTTTTTTTATCTCTTTCTAATAGTTTCTGTCATTCAATTTTATCGCTTCTTAGTAACACGTTCCTGGATGAAACGAACCGTTACCAGGAAAGTCCCCACATGGAAAACATATGTGAAGTGTGGAGTTGAAGAAGAATTACTGCCCGTGGAATTGGTAAGTACAGCCTATCATGAGATTCGTGCATTTGGTAGAACAAGCATTAAAGTTGGCATAGATGAAACGTTTGAAACGGCTAATAAGTCTAAAGTTATATAGCTCCTAAACTAAGTATTTTTAATATGCTATAGTGACCTGGTGGTCTAGGGGTAAGCTGTCAGACTTCTATGCTGGCGGCCGGGGTTCAATCCTCGGTCCCGGCATAAATTTATCTGATTACCAATCTCTTCCTTCACCTCTGACAAGACATCTTGTGAATGTGGGGAGTTCCAGGCTCTCCACCGTGGTTCGGATTCCACGTTAAACTGTATGTCCTCCATTTCATCTCACAATCACCCTACCATTACACATTAGCGTATGTGAGTATAGCCTGAACGGGTAGTAAGACGCGGTGCTAATAATAATTTAATATGCTAAAAAATAAAAGTGTCTGTCGTTGGAATGTGTTCTATCATTTTCTATATTAATCAGTGTCATGATATTGATTTACGTCTTATAAATAAATTATTAAACTCATTATTCTGGTATGAGTCCTGAAAATAAAATAAATGCATTATTTGTAGGATTAAATATATCTAGATTAGATGTTAAATAATTGTTTATAAGCTGAAACATCCCACGCTAAAGCTTAGCTTTTAACTAAACGAATAATTTATTTTACTACTTTTTACGTCTAGCATATATTTGACAGAACAAATAGTGTGGCTATATCTACAAATAATAGAGCGGTAATAACTGATAACTTCGCAAACAAGTATAAACTGTTGACGTAACATATTATAAACATTAAGAAATAAAATAAAAAGTTACTTTCGCAATGCGATAGATAATGGCATAACAAAACAGCCTTTAGCCGGCTGTGCAACAATGGTTTATAGTTTATTATATGTCTGTATTTAAACTCATTAAGGACATTTAGAGAAGATTCGTTTGAGACAGTCTTATTTCCGTATACAGCCCCAACAGTAAACAGAAGTGGACTGGACTGGCATGTCTTAAGTTTCTTAGGATGACAAATATTTTAACCGTCCTAAAAATGAATATATTATACCACTATTTACAAAATGAATAAATGCGAGATAAGTTTCAGGGGAAAATTTTCCTTCGGTTTGTTTATAGGAAAATGTTTTGACTATTCAAATGAAATAAAACCTATCGATATAATGCATGCTTCTCTAGCAGGTCTAGGAGGTGGGTTACAGGGGCATGTGCCCCCCTCCTCCTCCAGATAACGATAAAATACACCACCGAAAGGTATATATTTAAAAACATAGCTGAATTTTATTTGTTATTATAATTAGAATTAAAATTATACATATCCAAATACAGCGGGCCTATTTTGCGACAACCTTACGTATACGACATCCATCGTAACAACTCCCCAACTTCATATAACGAGCCCAATTTGTAAATATAAATTCTGCTTCAGCTTCCACCAAAATTCGCTAGGAGAATTGCATGTGCGGTGATGCGAAAATGAAAGATAGGCTCATATAAGGAAAACTTGCCCTTTAAAAGATGTGCGAAAGCAGAGGGATTGAAAGGCACGAGACTGCTTTGACATATTTGGACACTCTTATTTGCCTCTTTAGAGTCTTGGAAACTATCACTCAGTCACCTGAAGTTAGAAGTAGTGACGCATTTGCTTTCTTCCAATTTCTACTGTCGTCAGAGCTCCTCGTCAGTGTAGTTGTTTTGGGACTAACTCTGTCCTTAGCTCGGAAGTTACAGGCAGAGAACATCGTTGTACTCTGAGCAATGCAGCTTGTCAAAGTGACAATAGAAAGCCTCCAAGAGAAACGTGTCAAAAGCTATGATTTATTCAAACAACTCTAAGAAAACTCTGAATATTGGGGAAGGGAAATGGGAACATAAATCAGTAAACAAAGAATAATGAGCCTGCAAAAAAAAACTGGAAAATACGAACCCAACTTTTAATCGAAGTCAAGTAAGTCATTTGAAGAGTAATATCGTACTGCACGTACTGCAATGTACCTTCCTTTTTTTAACTACATAGTCAATAAACTTTCCTCCAGATTTCCAAAATCACGGCTACAAAGAGTTGGACAGCTTCAAAAGCTGTGGTCACCAAAATTTAGTGATGGTTTTGAAGATGTAGCTGTGTAAGGATCTGAACTGTAAAAGGATAGTTTGCCTGTTTCTCAACTCTGATATGAGAGTTACAAACCTCGAAGCGGATGTAGAAATCAGACACTTCAGACAAGTTTCCTCCAGTTGACTACAAAATAATGATGACCTCAAGACATCAAGACACCACTTTTAAGGCTTAAATTTTACAACATTTCCCGGTTGAAGAGGGGGATTTCCGGATCCCCGTCCCACTGGGTGTCCCTCGGTGTGTGTGTGTGTGTTTGTGTGTGTGTGTGTGTGTGTGTGTGTGTGTGTGTGTGTGTGTGTGTGTGGGTGTGTGTGTGTGTGTGTGTGTGTGT
>CABFOW010002862.1:0-16948 GCA_902141385.1 Timema californicum | reverse complement strand
TGTGTGTGTGTGTGTGTGTGTGTGTGTGTGTGTGTGTCAGGAAATAATTCTGAATCCACCTCTAGCATGTTTTAAAGTTGACAGTAGTATACTATTTTATTGATCCGACACCTTAGCTCAGTCGGCAGTGTGTCTGTCTACTGAGTTAAGGTTCCCGAGTTCATTTCCCGGCATGGCTGAAAAATTTATCATTGTTGAAATGTGGGTGTACCCTGAATTAACGGCCGGGGACTGGATGTTTTGCCTAGCCTAGTCTTAAGTTAGATTATAGGGCATATGAAACTACGACTGGCCTAGCAAGCCGGCAGTGGAAAATATAATTCTTGAATAAGTTAACTGACTCAAGCTACAGGCTGTAAACAGTAACAGATGTAATACAAACTCAAGGAGGAGGTAAAGGACAAGGTATAATGGCGGTCTAAGTTCACTGACAGAAGCATTGGCCGTGTCATAAGACAGAACACCCAATAATAATTTAAAAAATACTAGAATTAATATAAAATTAGTCACACTAAATAATTAACAGGGATTTCAGTTTTTTTCATCCCAGGTAATTGTTTATTATCAAACGAATATATATAAAATAAATTACAAATTTAAAAATTTACATTAAAATAAAAACGATTAAAAATGTATCCCTATATTATTAGTGTATGTTAAAAAAAAAGCTATGAGTGGGATGTAAAAATTGTGAAATAGATAAATTAGATTTAGATTAGTTTTAATTTTAATAAATTGATAAATTAAATGCTTATGAAATGTATTTTTTCATTCGTTATCTGAAAGCTGGATTCCTTACTTCTTTTGAAGTATTTATCTACGAACTGCTTGTTGAGAATCCGAATATAGTAGGATTATGTTAGGAAGGAACTTTAAGGAAAATACAAACATAACTAGTTTTTGGTCACAATTTATAACATTTTACTTCCCAATGGTCCCAGGTGTCACTGACACAATAGACTTGAATGCCGATGACTGGGATATTTGGGCTCAAATCCCGGTGGGGTGAACTGAGGGTGGTTTTTCCTAATCCTAAATTCTTTTCCACTTTACCTCCATGAAAAAGCGGGTTTTCTTCCTATTTCAACCTTCCTTATCCCTAACACACTAGTGTAATTAATTCATAGGCCTATGCGTTTAGCCCTAGCAGGCTGTAAAAAAGTAAACTATTGAATAAGTCATATAAATCATTTGTAATTTTTTTTAATTAAACGTTATTGTTGATTTAAATATTACTTCAGTGTTTTTAGTATTTCTAGAAAAAAATGTTCAATTACAAAAGAGAATTGCAGTTTTATTATTTTCTCAACTAAGGGTTTTCTGAGCTCATAATGCTTGAACATAAGGTATTAAATAATTATATGAAGTGTTCTATCACATAGGGATGTTCCAAGGAGGGTCGAAAAAGGGGGGAGGGGAAGTAAATGTGGCTGAGAACCCAAATTGAGGGAAGATGGACTTACCAGTCCGTAGCACGTAGAGAGCGCCGTCTTAGAACCCTCGTGACCTCTGACGTGTCCGTGGTAGAAACATTGCAAGTCGTCCGCTGGTCTCAGTTCAACGTTGGACAGGGGATCATCCTGTCACAGGAGGTAGCAAATAAAGAGTTCAATCAAGTACTGATTTGTTTACTTAACAAACAAATCAACTTAGAGAAATAAATAATCGAAAACTCGTCTTAATCAAAAGTCCCAAATCTTAGCCCAATTTGTAGTCTACCTGTTAATCAAAAGGTACCAGATTCAATACCCATATCGGCCTTAAGATTACTGTAAATTTAGGTTAGCTGACTTGCAAAGATTTTTTGTAGTGTGTTAATCTTTGATATATGTTAGGATAATCCATCATATAATGGAAATATTTACATACAAAGAGCCTACTTAAGAGTAATAAACGCTTCTTCTATTGTATACAGCCATACGTTAAAGGTGTTACGTGGGAGAGTACTTAGAAGTATTGTAGGCGAGAGTTCTGACAAATTTAAAAGTTTAAAGTGTTTTTAGAAAATGTTTGATAACTTACATAGAACCTAATTAAAATAATCCTACATGGTCTTAAAATCTTCTATTGTGACCTTACCAAAACACATTTTACTTGATAGATGAAGGCTAGCGTTAGGTTTCTTACCTTCTGCTTTAATCTTAGAAGCATAAATTTTCTGGTAAGGATACGTTAAACTAAAAAACGACAACCTTAAACAACAACAAAATTTTACTTTTAACTTATCATAAACCTGCTGATGATTTTTGCCTACATTTTGTTGTTGATAATGAGACGTACTAACCCAAACAGACTCTATACCAATATTATCTCTGGCAGGGGGCCTCACCTTGGTTCCTCCGGAGGTCCTTGTCTCGATGATCATTCCAGGGGCTAGCAGGTGATGGTTGGGTACCAGCACCAAGTGGTGGTCCTCACCATTAAACTTGAGTTTGTAGTGCACCCGGTCATCGGGCCTGTGACTCTCAGCCCCCTGCGCTTTGGTGTCGTGGTAGTTGGACAGCTGGAAGTGATGGGGCACGTAGTGGGACAGGAACTCGCCCTCTGACGTCACCTTGCAGGGGTACACTAGCTGGTAGTCCTTCACGTCTCTGGTGAAGCGGCCTGGAGTTCAAGAACAAGACATTCCACAAGGATTTATGCTTATAGTTGGATTGAAATTGGAACAACATCTAATCATCAGTCTTACACCTAGGCCCAATCACTAGCTCATCTTCCTATTGATCTAAAGGCTCCATGCTCGATTCCCAGTGTGGCCGTAATACTTAATATTGAGGGATTTTCGTTTCACATTAATGAATGGACGGCTGGATGATTGGGTGATGTATTAAGTCTATCTGTGGGTAATTTTATAATATTACCAATTAGTTCACAAAGCTCACAAACTTCCATGTAATTACCATATAGCCATATAAAAGCTAATTTAATATATTGTAGTATGTTAATGCGTAAAGTCACGTGTTACATAGCGTTTACTTTCGACAGATAGTGTCAATTTCAACATTTTTGTAGCATGGTGTCAGGCTGTCCATATTGGTTGCTCTATATTTATTTTTAAAATATTCTAAAGATGAGGTTATTTCTATGGGGACCCAAATATATGCCATATTTGTTTATTTTTTGATTCGAATTATTCAAGTACTGCATTTAACATAAGTAATATATACGACAGAGTCCTAGGAGTGGGAAGTGAGAAAGGGTATAGTTTAAGAGGAAATGCACTTTAGTTAGTTTGGCAGGAGGATGTTAAAAACAAAGTGATAAATCACGTGTGGAAAAAATATCTGCACACGGCTGATGTTTGACTCTCAGCCTATCCTTTGCCGGCAATCTACCCCTCTAAGGGTTCGTCCAGACTGGCGAGCGCGCGAGTGAGCTAGCGAGCGACTGAGCGACTGGGTGGCCAAACTGGTGAGTGAGCGAGCGAGCGCGTAGTTAGCAGACTGATCCTAGTTCATTAGAGGGTGGTTTTAACAACTTATTTATTGTTATAGTTTGTCCATCCTCTCTCCAAGCTAATGGTGATTCCTATTTGTAAAGGCCTACTTTGATTACAATATTTAAGTATTTTTACATATCGGGTTCACATATATACATTATATTATTTATGATCTTATCAATTAAATTAGGCCATTATTAGCAAGTGTGTTAAACCTATCAACAATAGAAAAAAGTCAAATATCATGTAAATTGAGAAGTTTTCCTACCAATAAATGAACCAATATACAATAATATTGCCTAGCGCCTGTAAACTAGACTGTTCTGACCCGCCTCGGTGGCGTAGTTGGCTAACGCGCTTGTCGTGTTGAAGCTCGATTGCCGAGGACGGGGAGATCGAGGTTCGAATCTCGGTCGGGTGAACTGGGAGTGGTTTTTCCTAAACGGTTTTCCACTCTCCCTCCACGCAAATGCGGGCTCACTTCCTCTAATTCAACCTTCCAAAGTCCTAATCCATTAGAGTAATTAGTTCTTAAAGCGTATAACCCTAACGGGTAGTAAGACGTGGTACTAAATATATATAATAATAATAATAATAATAATAGACTGTTCTGGGTCGAGAGCGCGCGCGCTTGTTCGCTCGATCCAGTATGGCCCCCTCTAATTACAACCGATGTGTTCTATTTTATTTTTTAGTCGTTCACGCGCTCGCTCACCCATTCTGGCCATCCCCTAACACCTTAGAATCCATAACTGTTATGTTTATTTTCCTTTATCCTTAGGCACATACTATAATGCTCAAATTCTTGTAAGTTAAGAGGCATTAGTAAGTTATTTTAGAAAATCTATCAAATCTACTTTTTCTGTTGCAATAGGTTAAATATATTATAAACTTCAAGATTATACTGACTTGTTTTCTAGATTGGTTTTATGCCTGTTTTATTTTTAAAAGTATTCAAACAAATTACTCCGGTTTTAATAAACTTTATATTTATTTTTTGTACCTGGTGGTCTAGGGGTAAGGTGTCAGACTTATATGCTGGGAGTCCGGGGTTCAATCCCCGGTCCCGGCACAGATTTATCTGATTACCAAACCCTTCCTTCACCTCTGACAAGACATCTTGTGAATGTGGGGAATGCCAGGCCTCCACCGTGGTTCGGATTACACGTTAAACTGTAGGTCCTCCATTTCAAAATCACCCTATCATTACACATTAGCGTAAGTGCATATAACCCGAACGGGTAGTAAGACCGGTGATAATTATGATAATAATAATATTTAAACTTGTCCATAATCGTCCCAGGTTTTTTAATAATATATTTACCAAATTAATATCTTAATACACGCTTCGGTGGTCGAATGATCTATGGCAGCGATGGATAAACAACGGCCTGCCGGTGTGTTTAATTTGGCACACGTGGTAAATAATCTAAATATTATGAGTTGTGGAGCTGTTTTTTTTAACTAAATGAAACTTTAGTTTTATAAAACGATGTCAAATTCAACATTTCCAAAATTAGTAAATTATTCTCAAAATCTACGGCTCAAACCACAACAACAGCTCTGTACATATTTTGTCATCACTAAATGTATCCACACTACCCTAACCTTGCATACTACTTTCGCTTCAACACCATCCATACATCAAGTCATAAATGCTCCTTAATTCTTAAAACTCCTGTTTCTCTTTTTCACACATTCGTCTACAATATTTAGCAACGTCTCACGTGGTCTACCCCTTCCTTTTGATCCACATACTCTTCCTTCACTCGATCCACACTCACCCTTTCAACATGACCAAACAAACTTAAAGACGCTTCCTTAAAATTGACCTGTATAATATACTGTATAGTAAAAATTTCCACGCTTACAAAAAGTATATTTTTTATGTGTATACAGTATCCTAACTTAAGAAACCGAATACAACAAACATCGCCATTTTTTAAAATAAAATAGAAAAAGTCAATTAAAAAAGTGTATTACTATTATTATTAGCACCGCGTCTTACTACCCGTTCGGGTTATACACACTTACGCTAATGTGTAATGGTAGGGTGATTGTGAGATGAAATGGAGGACCTACAGTTTAACGTGGGATCCGAACCACGGTAGAGGCCCGGAATTCCCTACATACACAAGTTGTGATTAATACACTTCTTGTTTAAATATCACATACTGCATGATAAATACATTTAAGACATATGGCTAGCAAAAATAAGTGCAAACATATAAATCTTTTTATAAAACTAAGAAGTTATTAAACATTTCCCTGAAACTGTTATAAAATTGTTATATGTGATGCTACGTAAACAAATTGAGATAAATTGATTTAAAAAAGTATTTAAATTAAAATTCATTGTACGTTTTAAGTAATATCACCTGTAAAAACCTGCGTAACAGTTTAAAAGTTTAAAGGAAGGATTAACTTGACCCATGATATAGTGATCAAACCACTTAGCCATAAATATAAGGATCCCGGGTTCGATTTCAGACTGATACTACTGACATTTTTTCCGAAAGGGGAATTATTCCAATGGTCACAAGGGTTTGCTTAGTTAAGCTTAGGTAAAGTTTAAAAATGTCCAATAGTTCTATACCCTCATGATTACTATCACTATCACCATCATCTCATCGAGATATGGAAAGAACGTTCACGGAAAGGATTTGCGATTAATACATTCTGGCGTCTCCTAGATAAAGGTACATATGTAGGCCTACCGACTAATTTTTCCACAAACTGGGCTACATATGATATAATATATGAAAGGAAGCATTTTTTTTATTTATGGCTTGTATTATATCATACATCATATTTAGCACCGCGTCTTACTACCCGTTCGGGTTATACGCTTTAAGTACTAATTACGCTAATGGATTAGGAATAGGAAAGGTTTAATTAGAGGAAGTGAACCCGCATTTGCGTGTAGGGAGAGTTGGAAAACCATTTAGGAAAAACCACCCCCAGTTCACCCGACCGAGATTCGAACCTCGATCTCCCCGTCCTCAGAAGTTGAGCTCAACACGACCGGCGCGTTAGCCAATTACGCCACTGAGGCGGGTATGGCTTGTATTAAATGTTTTAATGGGCCGCTTCAGATTTTCACTAGTCATGTATTAGATTTATTGATTATGTTTGCTATGCATATTTGTTCATAACTGTCCTAGGCTTTGTATTAATATATGAACCTATAATCTTGAGCTGTACCCTTTTTGACTGATTGATGCGGAACGAAATGTTTGTATTTCAACGAGCTTGAACTCTTATAGCTTTAATTTTCACTTTGTCATTTTCAAAATATTAATATTTTAAGAGTGTAAAATAGGCACGCCAGATAATAAAAAAGACGCCTGACTTTGCTGCTGTTTGACCACTGATATCAGTCTCTAGCACATTGTCCTAATTACGCTGAGAGTAGCGATAGCTAAGGTTTTGTCACGTCTAAGCTGTTATTATTGTTTTTATCATGCTTGTGTGTCTTCATCTCGAATACCATAATGAAACTTGACTACCAGTCTAAGCGAAAGAGAAATGTTTTGTGAATGACAGTGCCATTAAAAACACGGTAACCTTGAGAAATATACTTAGAGAATAGGGGTTGTGGAATTGGAGGAATATTTACTTTATGCCTCAAATAAGATGACGTATCATAGTGGAAGGTCGATGCTACAAGGTCTGTCGTGGGTGCTAATGTTTACTGGTCGTCTTATATCTTTCTCCAGCTTAAATTCTCAAATCGCTGTTATTTTTCTATAGCTTACATTGTATCTATATTTTGATCCTGAACATTACCACCTACCATCCGACATAATGTACAGTCACATTTCAAAAAACTAAAAATATAGTTTTAAAAGATCTTCTTTTCTAGTTATTATAAACTGTTAAATCAGTTAGTTATTTTATTTTAGCACCACGCCTTACTACCTGTTTTGGTTAAACGCTTATATACAAACTACACTAATGTTTTTATGGATTATGGAGGTTATAAATAGATGAATTGTGCCCATATTTGCGTGGAATAAGAGTGTAAAATTATTTTGAAAAAAATTCCTCAGTATATCCGACCGAGATTCTAAACTCGATCACCCCGTCATCGGCAGTCTAGTTTATTATGAGAGTAGCACGTAAACACTGGCTCTTCCTTAAAATAGTAACTGACAATGATAACACATCTTGGTGACAATCTTTGTCATAATGTCAACCACCATGTGATGATTGCACCATCCCTGCGCATAGGCGTAAGGCCATAGCTGCGTTGGTAGAATGGCAGCTTTAGGGGGATGCAGAAACTTTCAATAAATAATATTATCTTAAAATTGTGTTACTATGTTTACATCAAACGTAGCAGCAATCATACATTAATAGCGTAAGTAGACAGTCTATAAATGCTGGTGATTAACAAGTTTAACATTTTATCTGTAAAAATGAGTGTTGGCAATAAACCACATAAAACAAAAGTAATAAGTTTATTTTTAGGGTCGTCCGATCACTGAGATAAAGATCACAATATCAAGGTGATCTGAGTGTTGAACAAAGTACCGCATTTCTACAAAGTCAATTCCAAATAATAGCCGATTTTTTAAAACCACCCAAGTTTGAAAATATTATAAATAGCTTAGTAGACCGCATCAACGGGCACGCGGACAAAGGCGTCAGTCTCATCTCATCTGGTCTGGAGTTTGAAGATAAGGGGAGGGGTTAAAATCCTGGAAGGGTGTACTGGTAAGGTGTTTCCTAAATTGTTTCCCACACTACCTTCATCAAATACGATTACATTTTCTTTAAATTCCACCTTCCTTAACCTCAATAATGTAAATATTCGGATATATATATATATATATATATATATATATATATATATATATATATATATATATAAAACAACCTGCTTCTGTGACCACATGGTCTAGGGCATAATTCTTGCAATACATTAAACTGCCAATATCGGGATTCTAATATCATTTGGGTTCACTGAGGATGGTTTTCCCTAAACGATCCTCCACTATACCTCCACGCAAATGTTAGTACACTTCCTTTAAATTTACCCTTCCTCATCCCTAAAACATAATCATAGTTAGCACTTAGGTGTACAACCCAAACGATTGGTAAGACATGGTGCCCGAAGGGTTTGATGGGAATGGCCGGTGATAACATGTATTTTTTGTCTTACAGAGAGAAACTCGTGGATGGATGGACTTGACCCAACCAAGGGCTCCCCATCACCCTTGCGCCAGCCCTCTCCCCACTCAATCTCTTTTTATCTCTATCTCATTCTATTTCCCTACGAGGAAGGAGGTCTTTCTACTGGGTCGAAAAATGTAACATTGCCACTCGTCCGAGCTGGGTCGAACCCCTTGGATGGGTCAACCCGTCTCCCCCCAACCCGGTCCGCCCAGCCAAGGGGATATATGTAATTTAGCACCGTGTATTACTGTATACTATATATATATATATTATGTATTCTAGCACCGTGAACTACCACCCGTTTGGGTTGTACGTCTATGTGTTAGTATTAGGGATGAGGAAGGTTAAATTTAAAGGAATTACACGCACACTTACGTGGAGGTATAGTGGAGAATCGTTTAGGAAAAACCACCCTCAATACACCCAACTTGTATTCGAGCCCCGATCTTAGCAGTATAATGTGTATATATAATATATATATATATATTATATATATATAATATATATATATATTATGAATAAAAGGTATAATATATAAACGTAGTACAGAAAAATTTTCGTAAGAAGGTTCTTTTTAAAAAAATGTTGTTACAAAATTGACAAGATCTTTTTTTTTTGCGTTACGTATGAATGTAAAGCAGCTTTTCTATATCTGAGATAAATAACTTTTTATATGAATAGAGTACTGTATGTAACTAAATTAAGCCTTAGGAAGTAAGGGAGATTTAAGTTGAGACTGAGGGTCACTTCAACCGCCACTCACTCCCCCTTTTCTCAAACCTCAACCCCTACAAATCTTTAGCGAAGCCACTGCTGGGACCCACTTCAGTGGCCCCGTGGTCTTAACGCGCTACTTTCATGTTAGACTAGACTGCCGAAGACGGGGAGATTGGGGCTCAATTCCGGTCGAGTGCACAAAGGATGGTTTTTCCCTAAATGATTTTCCACTTTCCCTACTCTCTAATGAGGGTGCATTTCCTCTCAATTAAGCGTTCCTAGTTCCTAACCTATTAATCTAACTATTGAATAGGCATACAACCCAAACGTACAGTAAGACACGGTGCTAAATAAAACAAAACAAAAAAAAACAGTTTTGAGCATGCATAAGAGAGATGTATAAAATACATACTAAACTAGACCTATTACAAACTACACATCTATAAGATAGTTGACCCACCTCGGTGGCGTAGTTGGCTAACAAGCTAGTTTCGAGTTAAGCTAGACTGTCGAGGATGGGGAAATTGTGGTTTAAATCTCGGTCGGGTGAACTGGGGGGTGGGAGGGTGTCCTTAAATGTTTTTCCACTCTCCATCCACACAAATGGGGGCTCACTTCCTCTAAATTCAACCTTCCCAATTCCTAATCAATTAACGTAATTTATACTTAAGCGTACAGCCCTAACGGATAGTAAGACACGGTACTAAACAAAAAAATATGGTTTGTCATTGTCTAAGGCACGACACCTTGAAGAAGGCCAAGGTCAAGCTGATTCATGTTGTAATGCAGTCCCGTACATCAAAATGTGCTGATCCCTAGTTTGGAGGAAATGAAGCACAGATTTGTAGCAGTAGAATGAACATGTAGAGCTCAGGTTTACAACACGAAATTATCATCTACCAAGGACATTGAACAATTTACGGCTATGTACAGAAACATGTCAGATATATTTAACAGGTAGATATTTAAATTCAAGGCCATACCGAAACATATTTTGGAGGGGTAAAGAGAACGGGTGGATACTATTGGAAGTAGCTTGTAATAGTGTAATTCCCCAACAAAAGGTGGCAAGGAATCTTTTTTTTAACCATTTATCTAATCTTACTTGAAGGAATTTAAAGTTTATAAAACATTATTGATGTTGTAGAGAAGACAATGAAAAGTAATACCATAATACTTTACTAAAAATAGTATTTTTATGGAATGTGGGAAGGTTAAACCCTCAAACTCTCGTTTTTGTTACGGCTGTGTTTGTATTAGATATATTAAAATAGATTTCTCTATATTATCCATTTATATTAATACATCTTCAATAGTATATTTATATTTTATTTATCTAGAAGTGTTTTAATTCTCGATGATCTAGAAAGCTGAAATATATAAAGGTTTTAGAGGAACCACTTGACAAATGCACAAAAATCCAACAAAAGTCTCAACTCAAGAAATTAAAAGCTATGTAATTCTAAAAATCAGCCCACCTCGGTGGTGTAATTAGTGAATGCACTAGTTTCGTGTTGATATAGACTGCTGAGAACGGGGAGATCAAGGTTCGAATCTCATTCGGGTGAAATGGCGTGGTTTCCCTAAATTATTTTCTACCCTCCCTTCATGCAAATGTGGTTTCACTTTCTCTAAATTCAACCTTACCCATTCCTAACCCATTGGCGTAATTAGTACTTAAGCAAATAACCCGAACAGCTAGTAAGCTGCGTTGATAAATAAATAATAAATAAATAAATCTAAATAGCAATTTGAATTTCTGTAGCCAACATTGAGTTCTGATACTTGGTCACGTAAGTAAATGGGGTTAAACTGACGACCCACGGACCTAATGTAGCCCGCGCTCACTGTAAGTATTGGACTCGCAGTATCCGGAAGGAAAATTAAAGGGGAAGCTTCAGTAGCAGGTGTAAAATAGCTACTGATTCAAATAAAAATATTTTTTATAAAGGTCATGATTGCATTTTATTGTGCATTTATTTGATAAATAAAAGTATGTATAAATACATATTTATAATAATTAGGTAATTGTTTCGTGAAAGAGTGTGTGCTTGCATATTTCATAAAACAAGTGTGTGGGGCTAAATAAACTTTTTATTTGGCATTAAAATTTGAAAGATTGTAAGAACCAAAAATACATTTATATATATATANTATATATATATATATATATATATATATATATAAGTATTAAAAATTATAATTTATTAATAATGTTATATTGTTTAGGCCTATTAAGATATTTAATTTTTTTAGAACCACGCCTTAATACCCGTTTGGGTTACACGCTTATGTAATAACTACGCTAATGGTTTTAGTGAAGTTATATTTATAGGAAGTGTAACAACATTTTCCTGTAGGGAGAGTGGAAAACCATTTTGTAAAAACAACGCTCAGTCTACCCGACCAGGATTTGAACCTCGATCTCCCCATCAACGGCAGTCTAGTCTACTGCAAGAGTCGTGAGCTATAACACGTGGCCACCGAAACGGGTGTCAGGTCATATTATCTTAACTTTTAATATATAATATCAATACCTTTAATAACTATTAATATAGTAAAGTCTGATCAAATTTGGCCACCATAACATACATTTTTATTTTCTAATAGGCCTTTTATATGAAAATTGGACTTAGTGTCTAAAAAGCTGTGATATATTTTTTAACTAAGAATATTAAAAGTGTAAGCTCTGATTATATTTGAACATGACTTATATTACAAATTAGATTAACATTAGAATTGAGAGGATAAACGGTTTCCCGGACGTTAGTTTTTGTTGTAATTTTTTTTAGGAAGAATATCACCATATCTTACTAACACTAATGACTAACCACCCATTTACACAACTATGTTAGGAAGGTAGATTTGAGAGAAAATATACCCACAGTTCCGTGTAGGCAGATTGGGAAACTATACGTCCATTGATGTTTCCAACCTAATGTCAAGGTCAGTTTTTTATTCAAGTAACGGGGGGAAACTATTTAGGGGTAAAAAAGGCCTCGGTAACAACCAACCAAAATTCGAGAGCCAATCACCCCCTCATCGGCAAAATCGGAGAAAATGTACCCGAATTTCCGTGTAGGCGATTTGGGAAACTATACATCCAGTTTTTTATTCAAGTAACTGTGGGAAACTATTTAGGGGAAAAAAAAGCCAATCACCCTATCATCGGCAATACAGTCTAATGTTGGAGTCACTGAGGTATTAGAGCATTTTACCACTGATTCGGGTAGCGTTTGTTAAAAACTTTGAAAGGAGATAATCCTAGTTCACCAATGATAAGTTTTATGGCCGTTCCAGGAATGGATCCAGGGACTCTTAGCGAAGCATATAGCCCTAGACGTGCTACTTAGGCTTACATAGCCAGGGAGTCAAACAATTGTATAACTTCGTTTAAACATTTAAATGTTTTGTCTTAGTGGTGTCGCTGAAATGAAAATATTTATATAGGCCTACATTGATTAAATACAGTGTAATGTAAGCTATACATTAGGCCTATAAAGGCGGACGTTTGTGGTTATAGTAAATTAAGACTTGAAACGATAACCAAGGGGTTTAATATGTTAGGTTTGCATCTTACTTGATCACTGTAATAGAAGAGATAGGGTTTGATTCTCAGCTGAATACGCCAATTTTTTGTTTCCTTATATTATTTTCACTGCGGGCTTCAAATCCTGCCCACACCCTGCTGTGGGTGCATTTTCTCTAAGTTACTCTCCTCATTTCTTTTCCATAAATTAAAATCGTGAATAATATGTTGTGCGTAGGGACCAATTACGTAATGACATTCTAATACAGTCAGGTTTACATAGACTTAATTATGAAAATGTAACAGCCCCATGAGCATTCAAAAATGGACGGTAGTCGTTTTATCAAAGTTTGATACTTTGGATCAGTTGGATGCGCGCCTGTCTGCTGAAATAAGAGAACTGGTTTCAGTGCTCATAGGGTCTTCAGTGGAAAGATTTATAGTTGAATTTTATTTTCTTAATTTAATCACCGTGTCTTACTACTCGTTAGGGTTGTTAGTTTATGTACTAATTAAACCAATGTGTTGGGTATTATAAAGGTTGAATTTAGAAGGAATGTATTTGCATAGAAGGAGAGTGGAAAACACTACGGAAAAACCTCCTTAAATACAGTCAACTGGGATTAAACCTTGATCTCCCGGCCTTTGGCAGACAACGCGGCCACCGAAGCGGGTATAGTTGAGTTATTTATGAATTTATGACGAAAAATAAATGTATGTTGTGTATTATAAATATATGTTAGTTTATAAGTCGCGTGCCTATTATAGTCCGTTAGTTCATAAAACTAACGTTCAAATCATATCCCTGTTAAAACGAAAATAATAAACAGCCAACAAATGTTGACTTGTTTCAATATTTGTGGGATAAACTGATGCCTCACGGTGTACAAGGGCGGTGTTTACGTACTGAGGTAACTCCCGATATCAGTACAAGTCATCTACTAACATGTGTAACTATCTAGGCACCCACTTCAGCGGTCGAATAGTCTAAGGCGTTGCTCTCGCAATAGGTATACTAGATTGCCGATGATGGGGAGATCAAGGTTCGAATTCGATCGGGTGTTCGGCAGGTGTTTTATAATAAATAGTTTTCCACTCTCCTTCCACATATATATAGAACATTTATTCTAAACTCCATCTTCTGCAACCTTAACATATTAGGCCCCTAACTCAATTAGTCAATATTTGGACAACCCGAACAGCTAGTGAGAATCGATGACAAAAAATTATCATGGCGACAATTAGTAAAATAAATAAATATATCTATCATGGAAGCTCGTGAGTAATTAGGTCGTAGTTTTCAGTGATTTTTAAGTGCAGACACATGTGCAGAAAGGACACAAATTGTTTTATAATGGCCAATTTGAGCTGGAATTCCTTTGTGTTAAAAACCAAAAGAAAGCGTAATATAATTAATGTTTTGAAACGTGTTTAAAAGGAAGTATTTTTAATTAAATACATTTTTTAGATATATTCATAGCTTAAAAAATATGGGGGACTGCTAAAAAAAATATGCATACACAAATCATTTTCTGAAATGAATTTTATTTTTGTTGGTGACATTAACTATTTAAAAAATATTTTGTAATCAATGATGGTGTAGATATATGTATTGCATTTAATAGTAGGCCTACTGCAGCCACATCATTGAATATTTCGTGATAGTTGCCATCATCATTTAATCAAAAGTGATTCCATTGTTTTAGGTATTAAAATCTTACCCGTACTTATGGGACTTGATAGTATCAAAACAGACAAATTTCCCTGAAATACACGCCTATTTTTACAACTGTTGGGGATGTAGCATGTATTTTTCAATACCTAAATTTTCCGCCTCTAATAAGATAAAATTATAAGCATAGCCTTATGAAATAATAAACAAACCTGCCCATAGAGCAATCATTGTAAACCTAACTAGCCCATTATTATCATATTTCTGACGGACGTGATGGACCAAGGGATGACAATTGAAGGACGTCATAGGTTGGTGTTGTAAGGTCAACTTTTGTTTGTGTTTTGAGTTGGTATGAATCTGTGTTCATAAAATGCACGTTAAATACTTGTTTATTATTATAAATAATAAATTTCAACAAAAAGATGACGCCGTATCTTTCTAGCCATGTGTTATTTCCTTGAAATGTTTTATAAAAAGTCCAAATTGTCACGAACATAATGAGATATTTTATTTTAAATAAAATTCAAATTAACTTACAGGAAAGCAACTGATATGTTATGTAAACATTTTAATGCTAGTGCATTGGTAGCATGGGCGTCCTACCACTCATCCGTGATTTAAACATTTTTTACACCATTAAGCTATTGATGAGTAAGGTAAAATTTAAAGTGAATGTACTAAAATTTGAGTCATAGAAGACCGAGATTTTATTTTTTATCAACGAGTCTTAATACCGGTTCAGGTTACACCCATACATGATAATTACTTTATTGAAGTAGGGATGAGAGAGGAAACATTTTAAAGGTAATCTACCTGCATTTGTGCAGGAGGAGAGTAGGAAACAATTTAGAAAAAAACACCCTAAATAGACCCGACCGGGATTCGTACCCTGATCTCACCGTCATCAGAAGGCCAATCTAACATGAAAGTGACGGCTTAGACCATTCAACCAATGAAATGGGTGACAGGGAAGTAATTTAGTAAAAAAAACACTACAGTGAGCATTACTGGGGTTAAAGCCTTGACTGCTTGGCGAACCAGATTAGACGAGATTGAAGCCATATTGCACGGGCCCATTGTATTGGATATATAAGTATTGAGTTAATGTTTTATTCTTAAATTGATGAAAGAGGCAATTAACCATCAAATGAAGAGAAACGTTATAAATATGTTTTGTGCTTCACGTACAACTTAAATTATTTGCATTTTTACAATAATCTATCGAGGATGAGGAGGCTATAATTTAGATGAAATGAACCTGAATTTAAATTGAAGAATATTAGGAAATCATTTTTATGGAGAAAAAAAGCTTGCTACATCCAGCAGGGATTCGAACACTATCTCTCTCATCACCAGCAAATCAAATCAGCTAATACTTGCATCTTAATCCGTCCGCCAGTGTGGATACTTTTGTAAATTAATGTTATAGGCCTGATTAAAACTTAAATATGGCCAAAAATAAATGTTATGTGAATGAATAAAACTCACTTAAAATAAAAGTACTATAATGGAGTTGAGTGTAGTGTAGCTTTTATCAGATTTGTAGGTACAAACAAAATTCATCTGAAAGCTGGTGGTTGACTGTCAAGTTTCGGTCAAATGTTTTAGAGTTATACTTTATAGGATTGGTCATACCTTGATAAGATCTTGTTCCATCCGTAGTCAAATCGATTATAGAAATAACACCCACAATTTGAAAGAATAGTTTCATCTCAATCAACGTTCTGGCAAATAAATATATTTAGCTCATTCTAATCTTTCTATCACTGTTAATTATTAATATACTAATAATAACTTTATAATAGTCATAAGGAAACAATAATATTAAAGTTATAATCATAATCTTGGACTATAAATGAACATAATATTATTAAGCAAAGTCCGTAATAAACAATTAAATAAAACAAAAACTTTACCATTGTTTTATCTCCATGGCTTACTGAAATATTTAATAACTTTATGAATATTAACGAATGGGACCATGATAAGATCTAGAAGGCTTTAATAAATTGTTCGGCGACATTTTAACTTTGGATGGTTTGTAAAATCACCGCTAACGCTGTTTGATATCATAGTTAATTACTTGCATGTAAGAATTGGTTTCTAAAGGTTTAAACCAGGATATCTAGCTGGGAGCGCTATTTTATTACTGTGCGAGATTGATCATCAATTAATACAAACCTTTATTGATGTTCGTGTGCCCTTAGGCATCAGATGTGCAACATTTTTCATTGTAATTTGCAGGTTGGCCGAGGTTCGTGTATACAGGGGGCTGTTGATGGGATTTTTATTGCTGTGGTTTTCCAGTTTCCTCAAACCACTAATGCGACTGCATTTCCTCTAAATCCTCTACATTCTTAGCTCTTGGACTAAGCCGTTAAATAACTCTCTAATCCTTAATATACCC
>CABFOW010002861.1:0-89137 GCA_902141385.1 Timema californicum | reverse complement strand
ATATTACTTTAAAGAAAAATTACCTTCATCCATGACTTTTTACATAATTTAGATTAGTCCAAATCAATACATTACAATTTGCATAGTTAAATACAGGTACAGCGTTGTTCGGAATATCAATCGGGTATGTTGTCTGTACCATATAGTCTACTCTCTAAGGTCAAGGATGGGAAAGTTGAGTTTTGCCGGCATCAGGCAGCCTGCCTCAATAGGTGTTTATTATCTTTGCTATTTCGCGCTACATATCTGACTACCCGTCCGGGCTCTCCCCGTGTTTACACTATAGAGCTGTGATTGAGGAAGTTAGGATTTATAAGGCGTGTGCCCTCATTTGCGTGGTGGGGAAGTGAAAACCATTTAGGGGAGAGCACTTCAGTAAACCCTATTGGGATTCAAATTCCGACCTAATCGACACACTCTGACGATACTGACGTCTTTTACCGCATGGCCACCGGTCCGGGTGAATTTTATTGTAATGTGTTATCTAAACGAAGTTCGTTCATTGTTACCAAACAAAATAAATTATTATTTTCAGTGTTTAGACTAAAAAAAATAGTAAAAAATAACTTATTGTTTTACATTTTCTGAATGTGAAGATACTTTTCACATGTCCCAATTTTTTTTAAATCGCACATTTTTAGAATTGGGTACGTCTTGTTAACAGCTTATCATAATGTCATAATTTTCTCTGCTCTTTTTTGCTCCCCAACCTTCCCTCCATTTCCAGCGTAGACCTTACTACTCATCAGTAAGCGTAGGGTGACCGCTTGGCTTGGTTGGCTACTCTGGCGTCTGGTTTGCATGATCTGGCTGGACCCCCGTTATAACCTCCGTGGTCAGCGCGTTGACCTGCTCTTCACCTCTGGACCTGGTGGCGACCACAACTCACCAGAACTGTGCTATTATGTAACAAGGACAATCATTCACTCGCACGCACAGGTGGTCGGTCATACGAGGTACAAGCGATTGAGTCAGGGTTCCGGAGTTTGATCCCTGACCTAGTCAACACCTGATTTGTGGAAAACTATATGATTGGATAAAAAAAAATTGGATCTTGCTTTTAAAAATAGGTAAATAAAATATTTATTTTTGGATGAAAGTGGTCAACAAATCAACCACTTTATGTGGGATGGAAAAACAAATAGAAAAAATATGTATACAATAATTTGTATATATAATTATTATTAGCACCGCGTCTTACTACCCGTTCGGGTTATACGCACTTACGCTAATATGTAATGGTAGGGTGATTGTGAGATGAAATAGAGTACCTACAGTTTAACNGATGAAATGGAGGACCTACAGTTTAACGTGGAATCCGAACCACGGTGGAGGCCTGGCATTCCCCACATTCACAAGATGTCTTGTCAGAGGTGAAGGAAGGGTTTGGTAATTAGATAAATCTGTGCCGGGACCGAGGATTGAACCCCGGCCGCCAGGTCACCCAATTTGTATATACTACCTAACATACCAAGGCCCGATGTTTGTGGACTTAAACCCAGCCGGGACCGATGCATTTTTCATTAGTAATAAAAATCCGTAGCTCAACTTCCTTCGAAGGGGAAGTAAAGGAGATTTTCCCATGTAGATTGTGGCATTAAAAGAACCCTGGAATGTGTGTGAAAATACCTTTCCCGGCAAAATTGCTAAGCTTTTTTCTCTATCGCTAATATAAATTCGCGTGTGCTAATATAATCATTCGGTTCAGAACGTACACGTTAGTTAAATACCTCACATAGATTAAAAATTACAAAAACGTCAGTTGCAATATTAGTAATAAAATGTACACATAATAGGATAAACTGTTTTATTGTTAATAGAAAAATATGTATTTTAATACAAATACTGCTTATCATACTAACTACTTAATCTAACTACTGAGAAATTTTAGTTTTAGTTAAAAAATGCAATCATTGTTCATCATGGTTAGCTACCTTGTTCATTGAGAGCGTATAATCCGAACGGGTAGTAAGACGCTGTGCTAAAAAATCAAACCCTTGTTCACTTCTACCACACCATCACGAGAGAGATGTAGTAATGCAAGTCCTGAAAGCCGCTATTCCGTCATTGTCATACGCAGGAGTCAGCTCTTTGGTATAGATTTCAATGGGTTTGATTATTTTCGAATTTTTAGGGAAGAGAGGGAAGTGGGGTGGGGGTAGGTCATTTTCCCAACTCCCCCTCTCTGGATCCTCCAATGGGTCCTTCCCAACTGACCTAAGAGACCCTGGTTCTTTCCTAGTACATACCAGGGCTGTGAAGCTGGTACACCAAGCCTTCGACTCCAACTCCTCTACTTTTTTACTGTCCGACTCCTTCATAAATAATTATTGCTAAAGTATAGTAGACCCATGACTTCTTTGGTGCTGACTGACAGCTCACAGCTGACTTCTGACAGTCAACATTTAGGTATATATCTAAATGTTGACTGTCAGACGTGACAGCTGCTAAAAACATGTTTTTGCAGATCATATTGTTCAGTGTAGGGATATATAATTTGTCCTGGTAACTTTTCAAAGCCGTCAGTTGTCAACTATGAGCTTTCAGTCAACACCAATGAAGCCACGAGGCTACTGTATATTCATTATTAATAACACATTACTGTGGTAAAATGCTCCAGTAAAGGTTACTTCATGGAAAGTTTCTTTGACACTGTGAATTTATATTTAAATAGGTAAATTTGTCAGTCCAAATTACTAATTTCTATCCTAAATAGTAAAAAAAGTAAAAAAATATTGTTATATTACTATAGGTTTTTATTTTAAAGCCGGAGTTGGAGTCAGTACATTTTTTACAGACTACAACTCCACACCCCTGGTACGTACCACCTGTAAACGAAGCTAAGGTGTCCTGAAACTCTCCGACCGTTATGTTAAGTGAAGTCGTGACTAGGGGCGCCCACAGGGGGGCAATTGCCTCCCTACCAGATTCTGAGATTGCATACATATTAGGAGTTTGAAACTTTTTCTTGTGTTGTATTTTATTTTCAAGAGACAAAGATTGACTTAAAAAGCGTTTTCGGAGGCTTCAATGATACATTTTTCCGGGGGAGGACCCCCGAACCCACCATACTGAGGGATATTCCATAACCCCCGGTTTGTCCCCCCCCTTCCCCTGGAGAAAAATTCTGCGGGTGCCCTTGGTCGTGACTGTGGATAGCCCTGCGCACAAACTTGGCTGTGGTTTGATTGTTCCCTCTGCGTGTGATCCTAGCTCGGGAGGGAGCCTATTTCCCACATATTGTGTTATTGTTGAACTTTCTCTACTCTCCTCATATCGCCTGCATCGCTCAGACAGCTGGGTGGACAGACCAAACATGGGGTTTGGAACAATGTGCAGACGAGCTCGAGCGACCGATTGTTTCGCTATTACCGCCCAAAGATGTCCCCGCCCTCTTTGTACAAGCCGGTCCCCGCTGTAATTGGTGGACAGCCCATTGCGGATGACCGAAATAGCATCCGCAACGTCTCAGATATATTATTATTATTATTATTATTATTATAACACCAAATAATTTAAAACGATACAATAATTTAACTGTAACTGTGAGTTATAATTTGTAATTCGTATAATTTTAAACTTGCGAGACAAGTATTATAAATAGTATTGTCATATAAACACACGACTTGTTGAAGTATTTTTTAAACCGCGTTTTGGTATGCGTTCTTTGCTGTACGCAAACATTACGCAAGCTAAAAAGGAATTAGGAAGGTATAGCTTAGGTTTAAATGTATCCGCATTTACGTGGAGAAAGATGAAAAACTATTTTGGAAAAAACACCAATAGTATACACGACCGGGATTCGAACCTCGATCTCCCTATCAGCAATTTAATCACATGAGAGTGATTCCTTTACACCATGCGGCTAACCGAACCAGATTGCCTCTAAGTTAATGCTTTGTAAATGGCTCAGAAAATTACTACCTTAATAAAGTAGTTGCTCTCTTGAAATAATTCTGCTAGTTACTGTCTTAAAGTAGTTCCTCAAGTTACTGCCTTGAAGTAGTTCCTAAAGTTACTGTCTTGAAGTAGTTCCTCTAGTTGTTGCAATGAAGAAGTTCCTCTAGTTATTGTCTTATTGTAGTTTCTAAATGTACTGCCTTGAAGTAGTTCAAGTTACTATCTGGGATTAGTTCATAAAACTACTCGAAGGAGTTCCTCTAGTTATTGTCTTGAAGAAGTTACTGTCTTGCGATAGTTCCGCTATTTTGTCGTACGGACAACTCTTTAAGCATTTCGGAGAGATAATCGGGCTTCACTCGGAGTTCTTCGAATTAAAATTGTCGCTATGGAAGCTTCGCCGTGTTTGTCTCACGCTAGAGTGTTTCCTCGACACGGGACAGGAAGTGGGAGGAGGGAGCTCGTGGAAGTACGTGATTAGTTGTGTCGTGAGTGTGCGGCTCCGGAACTCAAACCATCCTAGTCGACAAATCAGGAGGAAAGTTGTCATCTAGAATTTAATTTTTACTCTTCAAATCGTATTTGGACTCGGAACTAACCGTTTCGTTGTCTGAATTGTTTTAAAGATTTTTCTTTCTTACGTGAGCTAATATAAAGCTCGGCCCGACTAGGCTCACCTTTAAAAAACAATTCACTAAACATCTTTGATGCTTAAATCGAATGTCTGCATGAATGATAAAACCTTTCTAACAATTTTTGTCCTGCTGTGGCATGCAACCACGTTAAAATAATTAGTCCACTTTTTATTTTCCTATAGACCCGGCGTCGGTGACCGCGTGGTCTAAGGCGTTGGACTCGTATTAATATAAACATTCAATTGTCAAGCAAAAACCGGCATCATGCGTTAACCACCAAAACGCGACAGATAAAGCAAAGATGGACTCATTATCTTACTAACCGTAAGTTTCCGTGGTATAAATACTTCTTCCTGATTGGCTTACCAAAATATAACTTATAGCTTCTTACCACTTTTATTTTCCAGCATCCTTGATTTTTCAGTTTAAAAAATATATATATTTTGCGTCTGATCACGCACTAACACTAATGGATTAAGGAGGAGGTAGTTAGAATTAAGCGGAAATACACACACATTTGCGTGGAGACAGAGCATGGAAACTGTAAGAAACAAACACCCCAGTTCACCAGGTGGCTGGAATTCGAATACTGACTTTTCTGTCGTCGGCAAACCGGACTAAACGAGATTGACGCTTTTGTTCGCATACCCCCCATTATGGCCAGTAAAAATAATTCCAATTTCCTTTATTATAGTGCTGGCCAACAGTCGTGAGACTTATGACAGGCCAGCAATGAAAAGTGCTCATACCTTACAAGCACGTATAATAACATGAGAAAATAAGATAAATAATTATACACTGATGATTAGTTAAAAAATTAAAAATAATAAATAGCAATAACAAAAAACCAACTAAAGAGTAGTAAAAGCTTAAGATTTAAAAAAACACTAAAAATAAACAAATCCGAATAATATACATTTACATATTTGAGGCAGAACATTTACAGGATAAATTAGTGAGGTGGAAGTTCCTTAAATAACTTTGAGTTTAGCTTTTCTTTTCTGATAAAAGTCGAACTCGACAAATCTAGAATTGGTGCTATGGGTGCTCACCTTGTAACAATTGTTGAGAGATAATAATTTTGATTACGAAAAGACCGAGAAGGAACGCCTACATGACCAATAATAATAACGTAGAGTATGATCAATGTGTCACTTTGTGGCATCTTAAGTTACCCTAAATTATATTTTCGTATTCCTTTTTTCCCTTTATATAATAGTGTTTAAAGCATTCCAAAACTCAGTTTGTTTTAATAGTTGAACCAGTCTATCACTGAGAGCTAACTTTATTTTAAATATTACTTCAACTACAGTATTTTGCTCTCTGCATCAACACCATAGTAGGATTTTGCTAAGAAGAACCTTTCAGAAAATACAAACTATATATATCTGCTGTCAACAATGATAACATTTTACTTTATTATTAGTGTTAAGTTGTTTTTTCACCGCGTCTTTCTACCCGTTCGAGGGTGACGTGCAAATGCATCAGTGGCCTTACTTTCCTGGTGTCGTCATAACGGATGTTTTGAGGCCACTGAGTGTGTGGGATATCCCGATTAGTGTTGAAGCATACACAACACCGACAAGTAGGCTACACTACAGATTCAGGACCGCCACGAGTAGGAAAGTTAGTAGAAAACAAAAATTGTAACATATGTATCTTTATTTTTCGTCTATGAAACTAAAAATAAAAAAATGGACTTACATTTCGTAAGGACACTTTGAAATTTGAATTAAAAAATCCCCTCATATATAGTCCAATCACAATAGGAAGAACTTTATTTATCATTCCAAAAAAAATGACTGGATTTACTCTCATGTCTGGACTCTGGAGCGGCGAATTTTAACAAAAATGCAGTAAATAATTGCTAGTTTACATTTATATGTAAAGTTGCCAAAATCGATGGAGGTTCAAATCCAAGAAGGGCAGTTTAATTATAAAATGCTTCCTTCCTCATCCCTTACCTATTACTCTGATGCGGGTGACAAATAAAATACATATACATATTATGATCAAATCTCGAAACTGGCCACTTCGTGAATTGGCTGGATTCTTCGCACATTGGCCAGATATTGCAGCCAAATCGCGTCATGTTGATCAGGGAAAATTTTAATTTGCTGTCTGGCCAGTGCCTGAAGTGCTGGATAGTAAGACACAACAAAATCCCACCCTAACCTAGCCGCTGGGGCTAGGGAGTCAGTCGCCCATCGGGTAGGGGTACCCGAACTGACTAGATTTCCGGCTTAGACCTTGGCATACACATAAAAATCCTAACAGTGTTTGTACTACAAGTGTTTTTATCTTCCTCCGCCGGAATCATTTTATCCGTCACCTACCCACCCCTTCCTTTCTCCTAGATATTTAAGAAGGCATGTTGCGAGCGTGTGCGCCTAATAATAATAATAATAATAATAATAATAACAATAATAATAAATAAACTGACAAGTGTGGATGTTGTGGGAGGAATCTGTCGTGCTGTCTGAAGCGGAGATAGGTCGTCTCTCTCTGTATGTTCTCCTCCAAGTTGACTGACAACCTCTGCGACAGACTTTTGGAAGATAGCCAGACAGACCTCCAACCTGCTGTAGTAGAGCTGGCGTCTACAGTTCAATCTCTCATCCATCAAACAATTGACAGACTCTGACGGGGCTAGGTCACAGAGGTAGTTTAACCTACGTCTATTAAAACAGAAAATAAATATTCGTTTCGCCAACTTAGTAGAGCGAGTTTAAAAGAGTTGTCGCCCGTCGGTTAAATAATCCTGCTTCTTCAACTTTCATTAAACGTACACAATAACTCTCTATATGACCCGCTTCGATTGTCGAATGCTCTAATGCATTACTCTCGTAATAGGCTGGATTACTGAAGACAGGGAGATCGGGGTTCGAATCCCGTTCAGGCCTACGTAGATTGGAGTACATTTTCTTTTCAGTGTACCTTCTTCATCCCTACCCCATTAGCGTAATAAATCAAGGTAGCCCGAACGTTGTACACAATAACTCAATGTATGTATCTCATTTAAAAGCGTTTTAGAGGATTAATTATTATAATTTAATACGCTCTAGTTTGTTGGCTATTAGCTACTTCATCTAATTTGAAGGAACAAGCAGGTGGATGGAAAGGAAATACACCAGCATTCACCTGAATAAAGGTAAACCAACACCCAAAAGGGAGAGAGAGAAAAAATCATCCAACCGAAATTCAAACCTATGTCTCCCGGGTCAGAGTAAGGATATATATTCTATTTACTCCTATGTACAGTCCAATTTGACAGATAGAAAGCTACTAGATCTACTTTCATGTATCCAAACGTCAAGTCATGTGATCTGCAGCTGTTACTTTTTATCAATAACAACAATGAAAAAGTAAAATGTTTACATTCATTGCTTACCGCCTATGTTTTCTAAAAGTTTCTTCTTACAAAAATTCTTCTGTACTTTGCTACGCTTGTGAATAGTGAAAAATCACTTAACCTTTTGAGTGAACACTATTTGAAGAAGTTTTTTTTACTTTACTTTATCGCCAGTTAATTTTTCTCGTAATACGTTTAACACCAATGTTATTAACAGCTTAATCTAAGGCAATAGTTTTTTTTCTTAGTTTAGTCTTTTTAATACGTGCTTTTAACGGTTTTATCTATTGGTCAAAGGCTAAAGAGGGTAGTTAAAGTCGGTTCAGCGTAGGAATTGTTTTCTGAAAGGCCTTTTCCCCTACCAGAAATCTATTATATAGTAGGATATTGGTAGGAAAAAGGACCTTTCAGAGAGTAATTCCTACCGTGAACGGAGTATAGAAGAACCGCACCCACATTAGCGCGAAGAAGGGTAGGAAAACAACTCCAGCGGACCCAACTTCAATTCGAACCTCGACCTCCCCGTCGCCTGCAATCCTGTCTCTTGCGAGCCTGACGTCATAAACCACAGTTGTGAATACCGTTGGTTTCTTTACCTAATATGATTAACAAGGCGCGTTGAAAACAAACGTGATAAATCAATATCCAGCTTGGCACGGAGGCATGTAGTGTTTGTTCTGTTATCTGTTGATCTTTTTTTTAACGACAGTAAACGTCTCCAGCAGGAGATCGAGCGAAATATTTTATTTTATCTGCTATTCGTCTCAGCTTTGTTTACCAGTTTAGGTCCTACTCGTGGTTACGCAAAATTTAAACTGCTGAGCGCTTGGAGCTAACACAAGTTGGTTTATGGGACCTACTATCTTATTTAATTTAAAATGTATTTTATTCATTTGTTTTATCGCATCGCACATTTTAATACCATATTGGGCTAACCTGCATATTTTGACTAATGATATGGTAGAGAGATAAGGAAGGTTGATTTCAGAGGAACTGTACCCGCATTTATTTAGAGGAGGGTTGAGAAACTTTAGGAAAAAACACCCGTCCGAGATTCGAACCCCGATCTTCCTGCTATCAACAGTTCAGTCTATTGTAAGAATGATGCCGTAAAGTCATATACCATGAGACACAAGGGTTATTTAACAGTTAAATCATTGAGGAAAGAGGAAGGTAGTTATAGGAAATCCACCAGAATTAGCGTAGAGAGTGGATAGTAAAACCACAGTGATAACATTACACCTCCTCCAACTCACTCCACAAACCACCTCCCAATGTACCCAGCCGGCACCGACAACCCAGTATATTGCGAGACTGACTCCTCAGGCCTCATGTACACCGTTGCGGGTATATATTATCCAGGATGAAATACGGGAGTGAGATTTAAAGTAAATGTTCTAGAATTTGTCTTTGAAACCACTTAATGAATAATAAAAATCCCCTCACACCACCTACCACTCCCTCCCTCCAAGTTAAATCAAGATAATTTCTTCAGATCGAGTTTGATTCCCAGCGAGATGGAAAAGAAAAAAGTATAATTGTGTTCTCACCCTTGAACTAGATGATAAATTGACGTCATGAAGTCTGGTTGTCGCGCATGACTTTGAACAGGTTTGTAAAAGTCACATCTTAATCATGACGCTGTCACTAAACCGTAGGAGGATAGCGCATGCTGGTGTCCAGTGGAGTTGATTCGTTCAGTAGTGGTGGGTGAGTGAATCCACATATGAAATTAATCAATGGCTAGTTTCAAGAACTCTTGCGTTGCTCTTTGTTCACAAGAATTTGACATAATCTCGGTAACACGTATTTGTGAATCATAGCTGGGTTTAATAGTTTTTTTGGTTATTATTTTATTAAGGTAGTGATCGCACACCCTTGGTAAGCGAAAAATTGCCGCTTGGACGTTCAGCTATAACGCAATCATTAATTATACGATGCGTTATTTAAAAATACGGTTTACGTCAAAGTAAAGTCGAAATATTTCAATTTTTAGTTAACAATGCTATAGTTTGAGTTTTATTAATATATAAAAATGTGTGAAAATTTGACAGTGGTTCATTTTCAACGACTTTTAAAGCAAATTTGTGGAGCTATGACACGAGGGTTGTTGGAAAAGGGATCTGGATTTAGCCTTATTCTTACAAACACAGTAATTTTTGTATAGGCTCGCTACATATTTTTTTTAGATATTTGAGAACTAGCAGCGAGTGTTCCTCTTTACCTTGAGATAAGTTTCGTAATTTTCTTTCCCCTCTTCTTATCGAAATGACAAAAGGTTGGTTGTAGATGAAGGACGAATAGGAGTAGAAACTTGAAAAAAAAATGGAGGAGTTTCGGTAGTTCAAGAAAACGATTCAGACCATTATGTTTAAAGCCATGTGGTCTGACAATGATTAATTCTTTCTCGCTGACCAAGGCGGCTGCCTTTTTATTAGAAATTAGAATAACATACTGTTGATTTTGGCTTACTAAGGAGGCCGCCTACCGTAGCGCCGAGACGCGTTGCATATGTTTATAAATCCCGCATTATTAAAAAAAAATGTATCCCAAAATATTTCAAAAAGAGCCGAAAGATTCTAACATGTCTTTCTATAGGATTAAAATCCTTACATTTTAATTATATGATTTAAAAATAAATCATGAAAAGGGAAAATTATTTTCAATGAACTTTACGCGAAATATTGTAGTTTCTAGATTAAAGTAAATGGCTAAAAACATAGATCTAGCCTTCCTCAAACAAATTAAGTTTAAAAAAAATCGTTTACTTAATTGAGGGTTGTTTGAGTGGTTTTGAAGCTTCAGAACTGACATTCTCATAAAAAATGCAGCAGGGGGAGGATATTTCGTTTTAAATAGCTGGTACCCTTAATGCATTTTTTAAATTGGTTTATGTAATTTTCAAATTTTACACACACCAATTATATTAGCTGTACACTACTAACAAACTAACCATAACTACCACGCGCTTTGGTGGCTGCGTGGTCTAAGGCGCTACTCTCTCGGTAGGCTAGACTGTCGATGACGGGTGGACTGAGGTGCACTTAAGAGTGTTTTAAAAAAATGGTTTTACACTCTTCCTCCACGTAAATTTAGGTAAACTTCCTATAAATACAACCACCCTAAAACCATTCGCGTAGTTAGTACATTACATAAGCGTACAACCTAAACGGATAGTAAGATGCGGTGCAAAAAACAACAACCTACAAGTCATTCACGAGCTAAGTTTACCTGGATGACAGCTCGAAATGTTACTAGAAGTAATCCCTAATATATCACTACGCCAACAGCTGACATCTATCACTTTGGATGATTGTAATGAAAACAGATGATAATATATGAATGTGATAGTTAACCACAGTAATTTAGGCCAATATTATTTATATATTTATTTGAGGATGGACACAAAGTCTATTTATTGTTTTATTCCACTTTAAAAAAAAATCACACCACTTTCACAAAAACTTCTAACGAACATAGCTTCAAAATGGTGACTGACGAATTCAAACCATATGGTTGAACATAACGGTAAACAAATTGTTTACAATGATGCAGAAACGCAGTTGATGAAAATATTTTATTCTGTTAAATATTTCAAAATATGATAAAATAATCATAAAATCATTTATTGTATGTAAAAAAAATGACAACAATTTTCTCTTTTCCAAGTAAACACGATGCTTTATTAAAAGGGATTGATGTGTGTACTATATTACACATGTAGTTAACATTCCATAACGAAGAAATGTACTTTTAATTATGTTTAAAATATTGTTTCGAGTTAGATAAAAATAAATCATTAAAAGTAATGAAATAGTATGAGAAAACTTAAGTTTACGTTATTTTAAATGTGATATATAACAGGTATTTAAAGATCTTTACATTTATAACAAAACAGTGATCTTTTACAAGTGTTGGCAACCCAAAACCTAAACATATGATTTTCGAACTGTCATCCAGGTAAAAACCTATCGTGAACGGACTTTACTAAAACCACATACACAACCTTAGCACCGAGAAACCCATATACACAGTATAGTAAATTTATAGCTTCATCAAAATTAACCGTAATCAACCAGAGTCGCCCAACATGCCACCCTAACCTCTTAGCTATAGGGGGAGGGGATAGAGGGGGATTCTTTCATACGCTGGCTTGTTGGAAAGTCCCCATCAATAGGACATTGAATCTATCTTGAAGTAGATTTAATTGGATTCTTAAAACATAATTGGGGTTTTATGTTAATTGTATAAGCTACCAACCTATGCATTATACATCGAAGAGGAATACAAAAATACATTCATGGCAATATTTTATGCACGGCCTTGCAATTATTGCCACTGTAATTACACCGTCTATCAATGCCACCTTGCATCAAATACTACAGACCTCGTCGTTTCCTAGGAATCCACGCTCTTTATTACCTCATCAACGGCACTTGTCATCCATCATACACCGCCTTCATCCGCTCTTCATATGTTATTCATACACTCCAGTGAAGTGTTTACCTACCGGTGGCTCGCGAGTTTACTGTTCTCGCCGGTCCGCGAACAAATTCTTGGTGATAGTTAATATAATCGAATATTTGAAACATGACATATTGAAATCACTATTATTTTTTCCTGAGAGTCACTTTTGTTTTTAAAGTTTTGTTTCATTAGGGCAGAATCGCACTAACCCTATAAACCTTCTCCACCCCCATCCCCACTTTGCTAACTGTCAAAATAGTTCCTTCCTATCGACAATATGATTTAGATTTTTTGTTGTTTAAAAGCAGGCCCAGATATAAGGGGGGGTGACAAGGGCTAACACACCAAGGCCTTTACGAACTGTTGCAATAAAACAAATATTTTGGCGCTATATATTGTAATTATAAGTTCTTTAAAACGATTGTAACTTTCTCCACCAAAACCTTGTTAATCGGAAGTAATTTGGACCGAAGCTTATTTGGATTAGCGGGAGAATACGTGAATACATTATTTTCACGAATTTTAAATTACAATTGAATGAATTTAAAACAAATTTTCACTTATTTAACTGATGTCTTGCGCATTATATATATATAGTAATTATTTTTAATTACAGGAAAACACATTGTGTTGACTAGAACATGTAAATACGAATATTAAATATTTATTATCAAATATCACTGTTTCTTACGATTATCTTTTAACTTTTAGCTTGTTAACCAATAAAATATATTTTATTTGACCTTTTTTTTCAGTTTCCCGAAAAGTTTGTTCGGATTATACGGAATTTTGGACTACCAGGGTTTTACTATATACATATTTGTATTTATTTCTGACAAAATATTACTTACTTAATAACAGAACGTACGGCAAACACATTTATCAAACTGATTTTCTAAACATAAACAACACCCCTAGATCGCAGAATCTAATAGTTACATACAGTAGAACCTCACCTTTCTTAACCGGACAGCCCTTTTCCCAGAATAATACATTAATAAACGCCGATGAAAAAGCTGGTTTGCGGGATCGTGACTGCAAACTACCGTGCGCATTTACCGCGGACACTGATTATTTACGGTTTATTTCCTATTTGAATTACTTTAAATGTAAAATAAATGTGGTTTGTTTTTGTATAGGCGGTTTTAATAGTACCTTGCCTTATTTCATAGTTTTTTTTTAATCCGGACTTTTATTAATCTGTACAACTTCAATCCCCAATTAGTACGGATTAATGAGTTTCTATTGTATTGAATCATACATCTAATTTATTGTGATCACAATATTTCCTTATTTAAATAATATCTTTAACATTCACTATCACAAACAGCTTCCAGTCAATGGTTGGGGCTGTTTGGAACATAAGCCTCTCCACCGCCTCCGTTCCTCCAATTACCTCTCTACCTCCACTTTAGCTTCTCCTAACTCCTCCACACTCCTCCTTACTCCCTTCAGCCATCTGTCCCCTGGTCTTCCTTTTCCTCTCCATTCTTCTTACATGGCCATACCACCTTAGTCGTGCCTTCTCTATCCTGTCCTGGAATACTGTATACTGTATCTACAGTAGCCCCATGGCTTCTTTGGTGCTGACTGACAGCTCACAGCTGACTGCTGACGGCTTTGAAAAGTCACCAGACCAAATTATGTATCCGTATGCCAAACCATATGATCTACAATAACATGTGTTTAGCAGCTGTCACTTCTGACAGTCAAAATTAAGGTATATACCTAAATGTTGACTGTCAGAAGTCAGCTGTGAGCTGTCAGTCAGCACCAAAGAAGCCATGGGGCTAATGTAGTTTTATGGAGAAAATTTGCTCGAGGGTAGATTAATAACAAGGACTTAGAAAGAAAGGTATTGGGTGGGGGGATCCGGACCCCGCCCCCAGCCTTAAATTTGATGATCTCCTCTAGGCGGTTTATATATACGTATAAAAACTTTTATTGGCCAAAGTTATATTAAAATTTTCTTATGGACGCCCTTAGAAAAAATAGCTTTCTACGCCATTGAGTAACCAATACTATAATAGTAAAAGTGTTTTATAAATGTTAATCACACAAAACAAAGTCGATGTATTTTCTGAAAATTCTTTTATTTCCAGAATACTATCACAAGTCGCTTTTTCCTCTGGTGCGAGCGAAGTACCTACACCCACGTTTTTCTTGTCAGACGCGTGTCTTATATCGTGCAGTAGTTGCGACCCACGTGTCCTTGTACGAGTAAGTAGGTCGCAGACACACGGGGTGTAAAGAAGTTCCGCCCGCCCCGACACAGGGAATTATTATTCTTCCGTCTCGCGTTAGGCCGGCGATGTTGCGGTACCGGCAATAAACCTTAATGTGCGAGAGTGATTATAATCGCGGTGGAGTACCTCCGCCGCCCCCGAGGGTTTGTTGAATGTCGTGGATGTGTGACATAGCTTCTGAGCTCAAGTCAAAATATCATTATTCTAATAAGTCTCTAGAGTCTGGTGGTACATATTTATTATTATTATTTCACCACATCTCACTACCCTTCCAGTTATATGCATACATTATCTAGGATTTGATAGAAATGAGGAATGAAAAATTGAGAGGAAATATATCCATGTTCGCGGGGAGGAAAAGTGGGAAACTATTTAGGAAAAACCGCTCTCATTGCACCTGTCTTGGATTCGAACCCAGTTATATCCGTAAACTTGTCCATTCTATTGCCAGAGTGATGCCATAGACCATTTGGGCCACCATATTTTAATTTAATGTTAATTAGATAGTTCTTAGCTACTTAAAATTATAACACTTAGGGAACAGGATGTGGAATATGAACTATAGGATATTCAAAATATTATTGAAATAAATGTACACAAAGCCACCTTTCTTTCGGGGCATGTAAAAACCAACTAAGCAATCCAATGACCTAAAATCTCCTCAACTCATTGAGCAAGAATTGGCCTTATCAGTTATTTACAATGATGTGGTTAAGGAATTTAAGTCATTTACACCTAGTGATCGGCGTATTATTCTTTAGTACAGGAAAATTAAACCTAATTTCTTTTCGTGAATTTCAGTAAGATGGAAACTTTTAATTGTTGGTTTGAATATACATATATGTTTATTTAAGCTTTATTTTAATTTGTTTAATTAATACAAATAATATTCTTTATACTAGATCATATTATCTATGGCCATGGGCCCCTTTACTCTTAACTATGCACACTCTTGTAAACTGTGCTGTGCACGCTTATGTTCCTGCCATATTCATACTTTGTCACCTTTCTCCTCCATACATTAATTAACTCTTTTTGGGCCACGGTGTGACATGGTGTATTATGAATATTATTTCTTTTTTCCTTGCCCTTCTCACTTTGATTCTGTTTTGTTCTAGATCTGACTATGAATACATTGACTCAAATTTGGGCCGCTCTTAGAGATTTTAAACGTGTGCCTGCATTTTTAAAGATTGGCAGTTAAATGTTCTAGTGAAAATGTGTGAAGATAATTTTATGGCAGTTAAATGTCCTAGTATTGAAAGTTGTGAAGACCAAGCAATGGGTGGCTTATGGATTATTGTCGGGTGAAGCCAAGCTTATTGGGACTGTAGCACCTGAAGTGAACTGTTTCCTTCCCTTTATTATTTGTTTGACTGACTACAGCTCAACAACTTGGGGACAGCCTTATTTGCACGTGCTACTTTTGATAGATATTATCAATACCTATAAAATTACACTAACCAAATAGTAAAGTATTATCATTTAATTTTTATTTATTTGAGGTATTTAATGTGCACTTTCTGAGCCGACTGACTACATCAGAACACGACTTATAAACTAACTTAAATCTAGAACAGACACAAAACATAGCCCCCAGCCATTAATTCTTCACTGTGAAAAGGGGGAACCCACACTTCACCAATGATACATTTTTCAACCATGCCGAGAATCAAATCTCAGACTCTTAGCTGAGTGGGAAAACACAATACCGACTGAGCTAAGGTATCAGACTAAATACTATCATTGTTGGCAGAAAAAATAAAATTAAAGACCCTGACTATGAAAATTATAATGTATGTACACTATAACCTACTGAGTGAATATGTTGTGTGCATTAGCTTTAAAGGGCATCTTTTGACACTGAGTGGGGGGTAAACAATTTACCTAGTAGAGTCTCGGCAAGTGCGAATTTCCCTGACGTCAGTCCAAAAACCACTGCTGTAAAATGCAAGCCTGATAAGCATCTTAATTTTCATGCATACATTTTGCTCGGACTGAAAATCAATAAAATAACTACTGGTACTAATAATGTAAATATTTAACCAAGCCTTTAATTGAATTCAAAACTATTTTCTTTGTTCATAATGTGAACATTTCAACTGTGGAGAAATGTTAAAAACAATATTACATTTTAGTTGGGGATTCAGGGAATAAAGCCATGTTAGGTACATGGAATGTATCTTCCTAGATTGAACAGATTAATCTTAATGTGGGTTCACAACATTACATTTATGGTATTTTTGTTTCCTCCCTAGTAAAAACCGGAAATTAAGTTTACTGCAAATTAACACCATCATAATATTTTAGAGAACTTTTTTTTTCTTCCTAAGACACAATTTTAGATTTTTAATATTTGTCAACATGTAATGATATCAATAATAAAAGACAAAATTAATAACTCAATTGTGAAGCTGGGTATGATTAAATGGTTAAATTAAAAAGAGTTTTATTTCTAGTTTTTTAGTTTAAATGTTTAAAAAAATTGATAAAAACAATTTAAAAAAAATGTAGCCACATTATTTGCTCACAACTCACTATTGACTGTTTAATTCTCTCTTTTAAATTATTACTATCACGGTAGGCTTATATATTGTCAAACATCAAAAAGCCATCATAGTACGTAAGGTACATCAAAGAAGTAAGAGTAGAGGGATTTTTGCAATATTAAATTTATTAGAGACAAGCTCTTAGTTCATATAACAATATTTAGGAATTGTTAAGCTAATAATATTAGTTTTGTAACTCTTTAGTTCATAATACATAGTTTAGCTAACCCTGCAAATTTCATAATAGCTAATAAGTTAGGTTAGGTTACACAAAGAGTTTTACGGAGACTTGCAAAATCTGTAATAGTGTTACGATTCACATATTCATTATGTAAATCATCCATATTAAAATGATCAAACAACCTTGTTATCGCACACATTTCTCCACAGCAAAACTTATTGGCCATTCACAGACTCTGTTACAACATGAGGATCCAATAAGGGATGTCAGGACGCTAATGTACTTTGTACCATTTTAGAATGATTATATCTATAACTTACAGCTGCACACTAACAGGATATATTATCATCTTACGCAGTTAAGGTTATTTTAACCATTCTCACTAGTTGGTTTACTGACTACTTTGTGAATGTTTAATTTCTTATTCACCTGAGGTAAATGGAGATTACAGGAACTATGTGTATTGGTTCATTAAAAAAAGTATGTTTTTAATGCAATTTGATTAAATTCACATTTGTGGAACTGGGTGGACAGGCAAGTAAGTGATTAGAAGGTTGACATTTAATTTTCATTACAACATCAAAACCATAGTTATTGAAATTATACACCTACAATAGTCTAACTCAAATGTCACATTTACCCCCTTTATAATTATAATTATTATTATTTTATGTTTAAAAAAATAAGTGTTACCCATTAATAGTCTTACTTTTTAGTAAAGTTGTATTTTATTAAAAGTGTAAAACTGGAAATTTGAACTCGGGGAAAGTGTTGCCAACTCTCTTAGCATTCTTGTCACTTCTTCAAATGTTATAGCCAAGAATTCCACACTGGGGGAGTCTATTTGTTCCCACATGACAAGCACTGTCAGTGCGACATTTGACAAGACCTGTCAATGACTTGGCAAGACCATTCCCACTTGGTAACACACATGCTTTTTAATAAGATTTAAGTGTAGTCATCATCCCGCCATTTACTTTCACCATATTTTACTGAATTACACTAGTCATAAACCTAATTGTACTGTGTTTAAAAGAGCTAATGACTATTTTATGTATATTGTATTTATATTAACACATGTAAAAATAGTCTTACTTTATTAATAGGCCTAGATTATATTTGACCTTTGGTCGACATTTTGTAAGTTTTGTTTAAATTATACAAATAAAAACTATATAGTGACCGTATACAACAACTCTGCATTTTTATTTAGTGAAATAATGTCTGAGCCTAGAAATCAAATTCTGACCCTGACCAAATATTTTCAACATAGGCGCACTATCTGTACGCAGGGTTGTCACACACCTGGGCAGGTGAAAAAACACAGAGAATTTGGCAAATACTAAAATAAACACTGGAGTAGTTGAATATTTGAGAAGTTAGTATACATAAATGTAAGCTTTAAATATTAATCATATATATTAATAAAATTAAGACTTTGTGTGTTTGTTCGTCATGAACGTTGCCTGAGATCTATCGCAAACATAGATCTGGAATTTAAAAACTAGTGGATCCTGTGCACGAACATGTGCACCTCGAAGCCAGGATTTAAAAATTTTGACTTGATTTTTAGAGATTTATTAAAATTTGGTAGGAAAAAATAAAATGTAAATAATTTTTTTCTGGTCTGTTTGAAGCGAAGAAAAGCATTGCCAGCAATCCATTGCAACACGGAGTATTTTTGCTTGTTTGTATACATAAAAAAAAGACTAAATGATAATGGCTGATTTGAACACTTGTTTTACTTACCGCTTATTGATTTGCATAACGACTGCTTATTATATTTCTCCTTCATGCTCAAGTTGTCTCATTATAAACACCATGACTTCACACTAGTGTTTTTATAAAAAATTTAATTTGATTCTCTTATACTTCAATCTGAGTTGTCTGAAAACCACAGGAAATTTTGTTGAAAGAAAATATTGGAAACCCTGGTGGGAAAACAGTAGTTTATTATTATAACCTTTGGGCCAACACAAGCTTTTTTATATCATATTAATTTGAGAGCACAATTTTAAGCAAACACTGTCATATTGAACAGTTTTCTAAATAGAATAATAATAATAATAATTCATATCAAACATTTCTTAAAATATTTTTATTGTAATGGTTTAAACAAATGAATGTATGTTGTTTAGTTCTTGCCAATCTACACAGTTACAAATTTCTATTTTATTTTATTTTATTTTCCAACACTAAGTTTCTATAATCATAATGTAAAGAGGTATACTGTATTCACGGTAGGAATTACTCTCTGAAAGGTCTTTTTCCCTACCAATATTATAGTTCTAATAGGGAAAAAGGCCTTTCAGAAAACAATTCCCATGCTGAACAGACTTTACCTAATCACTTCATTTATGAAGTTTGTGAAATTCATTTTTTAACTGGAATAATTAATAATAATTAATCATATTTCACATATTTCGTAGCATTTCAACTTGTGATAGATTCTCCAACCTTTATGACTAAATAATTATATTTTGAGAGTTCACATCATTCAGGTTATTTATATTATCATGCTTCCCATTCCGCAAATTAAATTTTTTAACATCAACTCATTTGTGTATGGCATTGATACTGTTTGTGAGTAGTCAAAAGTGAAACATGGTGAAGTAGGAACTGTAATTTATTGAGATGAGGAAACTTTTTGTGTGTGGAACACATAATGAGTTTTCATGGTGATGATTAATATTGTGTGTTGGTGGGCCTGCTGTAACAAACAAGCTCTGGCTGGCTGCCATCACTGGCACGGCTGGTTAGGAAGTGAAGTAGGCCTAGCTTCCAGACAACTCACTTCTAGTATAACTTATGAACAAACATTTTTATTAGATCAGTGGTGTGGCATAAAATGTTGCCAGGGAAAGCAAGGTTAAGTAGCATTTCGCCAAAACAATTTTCATGAAAATAAAGGTTTATACTATATTTTGAATATTGTGCCCAAATTTACTTGTGGGATAGTTTTTTTTTGTTATCACCCTGTCTTACTACCTGTTCAAGCTATATGCATATCTATTAGTTAAGATAGTGTGTCAGGGATGAGAAAGGTTGAGTTTATAAGGAGTGTACATGCATTTGCACATAGGCAGAGTGGAAAGTCATTTAGGAAAAACCTCCCTCAGTACACCCGAGCGAGATTTTAGCCCGGATCTTCCCAGCCATTGACAGTCCAATCTATTATGAGAATGGCGCCTTAGACCATGTGTCCACTTAAGTGGTTTGCGGGACAGTTAAGTTGGAGTTGAATGTGGCTTGAAGTCAGAGATCTTTGTATATTGGCACATTGATAAAAGTTTACACATGTGAATACAACTAGCACTCACACTCAGCTGGTGCAACAGTCAACTATTGTCACCAAAATATTTGAGCGCTCCAACTTTAATGCAAATATAATATTTCATCATGCAAATCCTTTAATTTGCATGCATATTGATGTAATTACTGTCAAGTTGACACACCAATAATGATTGGCTCCTGCTAAACATGAGAGTGTAAATTCTCCATTAGTTTAAACTGTACCTCTGAATTGTAATTATTCCCCAGCAAAACCCTTACTGACTAAGTATCAAGAAAAATTAAACCTAATAGGAAAAATGAAGAGCAAGGCCTATGTCAGATTGGTCAAAAAAGGGACCAAAAGGATGAGCAAATATGACAGGCATAACACAAGCTCTGCCTATCCCGGCAACACTCCACTACACACTACTGATAATTAGCACACCATACTCTAGTATACATAGAGCCAAGGTTCAATCCTCAACAGTGGCATAGCTAGAAACCTTGAATAGGGGGCTTAGGTTTTCATTTTTTAACCATAATCTCAATTTTACTAATAACTTTTTTTATTGTATATTTGATTTTGTATTCTAATAAAATTTCAACACACTTTGTCAATGACAACAATCTCAAAATAAAAGACCGTGGTTTGCTTGACTACATCCTGATTACTATATGAAACGAACTTTCAGAAACCAACATTGACTGAAAGCTACTAATTTGTCATTATAAACATGTGTCTTATTTGATTTGTTAGTTATAAAGTTCATCTATAAAGTTATCAAAAGCTTCCAATAATACCTCTTATGAATTACTCTTTTCTGTCTCTTTACATTACCAATAAGGCAGACCAAGAATGTAATTTTTTTGTCCATCATTGTAGTGATATGAGCTTTCATTTTTCAAATAATGAGCTTCAAATGGAAATAAAACTGTAGTTTATTTTAACTTACTAAGATATTTAAGATTATCATTTTAAGTGCTGCAAGATTTTTCCCTGACACACTAATTTTCTCTCAACTTTCAAAAGAAAAGTAAATTTCTACCCATGTATTTGGTAGATGAGTTATGTGAAGATAGCCCCTCTTGTTCAGTAAAAGAAAACTCGCTTTGATGGCCGAGTGGTCTCGCAGTAGACTAGACTGTTGGTAGCGGGGAGAACGAGGCTCGAATCCCGGTCGGGTGTACTGAGGGTGGTTTTCCCAAAATTGTTTTTCACTCTCCTTCAATACAAATGCAGGCACACTTCATATAAATATAACCTTCCTCATTCCTAAAACCATTAGCGTAATTTGTACATAAGCATATAACCTGGACATGTACCTAGTAAAACGTGAAGCAAAAAAAAGAGAGAGAGAAGTAAAATACAAAATTAAGGTACTGTTTTACTTTCTTTTTCCAAAGGAGGTGTCTATAATGTGCCCCCTAAGCAAGTGTAATATTTAATGTGTGTATTGTAAATATATGGGTCCACCCCGTTACCCCATTAATTCCAAGTGAAAGCCAGTGAAGATCCTCACAATTTTTCTTCCTCATTCTGTGTTCTTACTGACTTCCTCTCTGTATAAGGGTCGCTTCAACTCTATTTTTTTATTTGAACCCTCACCAAGCCAGTCTGCTCGTACACAAGATTGTTTCAAAGTATCAAGCTTCTTAAAGGGGTTGTAATGACGAGTAAAATATTTTTAAACAGAATACATCCAACAAACCCAGACTGAACTAAATACATCCCTCCAGACTGAACTAAATATATCTTTCTAGATTGAACCAAAAAGCTCTCTCTTGACTGAACTGAATGTCTCTTTTAAGATTGAAATATATCTCTCTTGTGTGTTGTCTTTTTCGATGAATACACCATTTAATTTCTTTTAATGTTTTCTTGTGTTTTTTTTGCATTCAGTTAACTGAAGATGTTGCAAGAAAAAAGACAGAGTATCAGAAGTATTTAGAATCATACAAACAGATGAGGGCCAAATTTGAAGAACAATTTGTCATCAAATGTAAGTTGTCTATATTTATTTTTATCACACACAAAAAATAAGAAGAAAAGAGCCTATGTCATCTATTCCTATTATTTAGCTAAACACTATCATATTTGCTTTAGAAAAAGAATTAGAAACCTTATTGCAGAAAAACACTTCATATGCACTTGGTTGAGATTGGAGTTCTGGGCTCTCCATTCATCCTGTAGATTATAAAATAAGAGGATTGTCTTATATACATAATTTGAAAAATCTTATATACATATATGTATATATTTATTTATATTACTACTAAAGAGTGTATTACTTTTGGAACACTTATTTAAATTCTTTATTTTAAATAAAAAAAACTCCATGGTGTCAGCCTGAAATTGAGCCATACTTACCTAGCGGCTCCCATCTTTTGGCGAAGATAATACCAACTTACGCTGATATAGGGTGTAATTTGGTCACAGAAGAACTGGAGGTACTGGGGATCAAACCTGGAACTTCTGGATCTGTAGCTAGAAGCTCTGATCACAATGCCACAGAGGCGGTCATATTTTAACTTAAATAAAATATTAGTTTCTTATTTTGATTTTCTTTCTTCAGTGATGTCCAAAATAAATGAACTAAGATACAAAATACCAGGTTCCTTTTTCTTCTTTCTACTCATGAATTTGCATTTGAACAGTAATTTATAAATACATAAACTTAATTGGCCAAGTTTGTGACATTGCAGTGGGCCGTGGCAGCAGAAGGTTGGACGACGTGCGAGACAGGGTCCAGAAAGCTTGCCGCAAACTCCACCTCACTCACAATGAGTATGTGCTCTTGTTGTGTGAGGCAGTGGAATACGAGAAGGACTTTCGAACCGTATTGCTTCCAGGACTGTTGGAGTACCAACAGGCGATGCAAGAGGCATTCATCCTTGCTTGGTAAGGAGGGGAACACTTTATATCAAAATAACATTCAGTGACCGCATGGTCTAATTCGTCATGTTAAACTGGCATACTGAAGACGGGGAGGTTGGGGTTCGAAACCTGGTCAGGTCTTTCGAGTGTGGTTTTCCCTAAATGATTTGTCACTCTCCTTCCATGCAAATGTGAGTAGATAACCTCTAAAACTATTCCTTCCTCATCCCTACCTCATTGAGTAAATAAATGTGTAAGTTATAGCCTGAACAGATAGTAAGACACAGTGATAAAAAAAAATCCAACGCTTTAGACAATAATGCTAATGTACTAATGTAGATACTATAGACACTGTAATGTTTTAACTTTAACTACATTTACCATGTAAAACCTTTCAGAGATTAGAGAGTAAATTATTAGGGGGGTGCTTTATTTTAACCATTTAACTAAACCCGTAAATACGTAAGAACTGCATCTCAGCATTTGTGGCATAATTAGGGACACTTGTTCAAAGAAAAATAGTTCTTTCTCCTTGATGCTATGGCATTAATAATAATAATAATAATAATAATAATAATAATAATAATAATAATAATAATAATAATAATAATAATGATGATGATGATGATGATGATGATGATGATAATAATGATAATAATGATAATGATGATAATGATAATGATAATAATGATAATGATAATAATGATGATAATAATAATAATAATAATAGCAGCATGATTTTTCATTTTGGTGGGGCCAGGTCAAAGCTTACCGATAGCTATTTTTTCTCTCCAAATTAAATTCATTTAAAATTTCCTAATTTTTAAAAATCACTATAATTACAAAATCACCCATTCTTGATTTTCGTTGTGGCCTCTTAATTCCAGTACATGAGTACCACAGTATATTAAGCATGCTATTACTCTCCATAATATATGCTTGGTTTTTATTGACCATCTGTGATGCAATATTTACTGTTACAAATGTTTTAAACTTACATGCGTTTTTCAAACGAATTGTACATTTCTCATGTTTCTTAATTCCTTCACTTTAAACTTTAAGATCCTTACAGCCTACCGTTGTCCACAACCTCGCACCACTAAACAATAAACAATAAAAACAAAATAAGCTCTGTTTCTCTTCACTCACAGTTAACCAACCACAATTTTTACCAAACCAAGCCTTAGAAAAAGTTCTTTTTTTCTTGCCATCCACTTGCATAAATGTAAAGTCATTAGGCTTATGTGCTCCTAACTGTTTGATTTAAAGTTTTTCTTACAGTTTTAATGAAGAAAATTGAGTTTTTAGTAAATATCATACTTTATTTATTTTAATTAATCACTTTCACTCATCATCTTACTTCATGGGTCTTAACATATACAAAACACAGACACATAAACGAAAAAACAAAATACAAACCACCTTTATTATATAGCAGGCTTACTCAAACTGGCCCTATTCACTAGTGTAAAGATCAGCAAAGGAAACAATGAGAAACATCTCACATTGCGTGTGGCTTTTCTGAGAGGGCTTGTCACAGTTGGCCCGCGTCAGCTTCTATTTTCAGTCACTCGAGCGCTGGTACAGTTCTCGCATGATGATTGGAGCAAGGAATGAATAATCTTGACTGGAAAACTGTATAACAAATCCACTAATTCATTGCATGTAGAATGGTGTTTCACATCATATTCATGGTTATTTTTTGAAAATATTTTATAGGTTAAAAAGAAATAAAATAATTTTCATGTTCAACAAACTGTTGGTAAAATATTGGTGGGGCCTGGCCCCTGGTGGTGGTGGTGATGATTATGATTATGATGATAACAAAAACACATTTCAACTAGTTTTGCAAAAAAGGTTTGTTGTTTTTAACCTATTATAATTTGGTCTTTAAGCATATAGCCTGAACAAGTAGTAAATTAAGACATTGTGCTTAAAAAAATTTCAACCAAATACCAATCTCAAATAAAAAAATTAAATAATTTTTACAGTTCCATTGCATTGTGTCTGAAATTATTTTCTAAAACATTTACTTATATTTGTGTATTGCAGGCGGTCATTACTACAAGAGGTTACTCAATTGTTCAACTTTTCTTCTGACAACTTCAAGGAAATACAATCTCGTATTGAGTCCAGTATAGACAGTATCAGGCCACATGAAGAATACTCCGACTTTACAGAGAGACACAAGTAAGTTAGTGATAGTGTATTGAGGCCACTATTTACAGAATCAGTCTACAGAAATAATCTATTTTATATTCAATATTTACTTAACTTTCACCACGATTATTCATACTGGACTGACTATATTTTTAATGTGTAGGGTTTATTTGATATTATATTAATCAAATATTAATACACATTTTGTAAGCATCTTCCATTCTGTCCTCATCAAATTAAATGGGCTTGTAAGCTACAAGTCCTACTTGGTGTGTTTAGTTGTAATTCCTCAAAATTGTTATATAATATTCTCTGTCTCCTTTCTAACATGTTAAGTCTGTTCATGATAGGTTTTTACCTGGATGACAGTAAAAATCATATGTTTAGGTTTTGGATTGCCAACACTTGTAAAAGATCACAGTTTTGTTATAAATTATAAGTTTTTTAATTACATTTTATATTTTACATTCAAAATAACGTAATTTTAAGTTTTATCACATTATTTCATTACTTTTAATCATTTTTTCTTACTCAATCTGAAACCATATTTTAAACATAATTAAAAGTACTTATTCTTCATTTTGGAATGTTATTTATAATGTTAAATATAGTGCATACATTAACACCTTTTAATATAGGCATCATATTTACTTGGAAAAGAGAAAATACTTTGTAATTTTTTTTATATAGCTAATAAATTATTTTATTATTATTTTATCGTATTTCCTACCTACCTACTTACCTGCCCGCCCACCCACCTGCCACCCGCCCCCTCCCCCCTCGTGCTCTCGGCCCCTGGCCTTGCCTTGCGCCCCTGGTTAGGCCAGAAACTGTGCATATAACTCAAAAAACAACAACTCTGTACTTAAACCATCTTCCCTAATTTTCTCCACATTTCCGTATCCTTGCATTCTCCCTTTGCTTTATTGTAAATGTACCATCCACATCTCTCAACTACAAGTATCGTGCTATGCTCTAAGCCAGGGATCCCCAACCCTATGCCTGCGGGTGCCATGGCGCCCACCGAGCTTTTTGCGTATGCCCGCCACGTTTTGACCACAGCTGAAATGTTCTTGACTAATAATTTTAATCTGTCACTTTTCCAACTAAAATCAAATTTGTACTTATCTCCAGGTATGCTGTTCTCAAGAAGTTGGTGATTGAAAGTCCACCTCTTTCCAATCCCTCCCTCTCATTAAGTGTACTTTTATTCGGAACCACTGTAGTTTCAAGACGAATGGTTTTTCTTTTTCCTAATCTCAAAGACCTAGCCCCCCGCCCCCTCCTTCCATCATTCTCTTCACACTCGCTAATACCATGCTAACACTTCCTATTTCCTTTGTAAATATCTTGAAATGGGTCTACCCAGCTTTGTTGCCTGAATAAACACAGACTAAATATATATTTTAAAAATATACCCAAGCACCAAAATGATGGCGAGTAGTTAAATAGTAATGTCACAGTCACAATCGCTGTTGGAAACTAACATGGCAGTTGACCGGCCATAGCGTTGAGGCTGACCTCTGAGCTTGGCGGGAGTTAGTAAATTTGCCTTGAAAAAGTAATTGGTGCCCACCGCACTACCATTAGTTTTGAATGTGCTTTAAGGTACAAAAAGGTTGAGAACCTCTGCTCTAAGCCATGGGTTACCAAAACATTTAGATTAAAGGAGCCCTTGAACTGGAGCCCTCATAAAAATCTTTACATCAATATAATGAACATTAAAAAGCTACAGTTTAATTTTATAAGTACAAAATAATAAAACAAATGGAAAACATCACATGTTCTGTCTTCACCATTATTCAGATTTAAAAAAAACTAGCAATTCTAATTACTGATACTATTTCATAGTGTGAAAAACTAAGAAAATTGCCTCGTGTAGTCTTAGATAACTATGGCAGAGTACAATTTGAAACACGCTTCTCTAAGCTATTTTTTTTATAGGACTAGTCCCGCCAGTCCTGTACCGTTCACCTTTGATGACACACTGGTAGAAGACACCTCGGGCAAGCTGCTACCCAATACACTCACAGTGGACAACCTCACTGTTGAGTGGCTAAGGAACAAACTATCCGAGCTGGAGACCAGCGTGCGAGACACACAGGAGAAGATGGCTCTTATACAGAAGGCCGACAGTCGCAAGTCCTCCACTGACTCGCTGGCGAGGTGCTTATTCATATAACATTTACTAATAAGGATAGTCAGAATTAGTACTACTAGCACTGATTTGTATGCTATAGTCTTAGTATTAATTATATTTAACACAAATCATCCAGCCCTAAGGGAACTGAATTAGAGGCAATTTTTAAGGGCCATCACTAGAAATAGTTTGGAAAAGCTATGGAGAACCACTTTACACAAAAACCACTTTAGTCACGATCAAAACCCAAACTATTCAATAAAATCAGCCACTATCAATTTAGATAACAGTTTAAGTTGCTTTGATTTATAGATGACTCGGGTGGCCTGGAAAACCTCATCTTCCTCATCCTTTTCCCTAAGATTAGATAAAATTAATTGCTTACAACCAGGGAAATAGCAAGTTTTAGTGTTTTTTCCACAGGCTTTGCGGCCTCTGTTATTTACTAAAAGATTATTTTCTAAAACACCTAATTTCTTTTGTTAGTATGCTCTTATTGCAAGTGTTAAGCTATCAAATCCATTCTAAGGGAATACTATGAAATCATTGCATTTAATTAAATACACCAACATTTGCTAGAAATAGAATGGAAAAACAACACTTTTTTTGTGTGGGATGGGGGAGGAGAAACACTTCTAATGCACCCAATTGCGGCCCATATCAAAGACTTAACGGGTCATAGTCAAGCATGAAATATACTTCTAACTCAACCGAGTACATATCCTTGATATTTAGCTATTGATACACCTTTGCACACTCTTCTCCTACTCCAGGTAGTTCACTCACAGAAATTCTTGCATGACAAGTTTCATATTATTGAATCACTGGAATAAAATAGTTTCATTTCATTTTAAATATATGATGGCTTCGTTTTCACCTTTATGCATCTTACTATTTACCATTTAAAGGCTTTCGACTGTGGACAGTATTAAGAAGGAAACAAATGAACTCCATTGTCATGAACGTAAGCTGCAACGTCAAATTGACATGATTAATGGTGCACTCAAAGACTTGGGTTGTGAAGAAGTCCCATCAGGTTGTGACCTCTCCATCGAGACAACCTTTGTGGACTCTCCAGAGCACCAGCAACCTATCCAACAACAGGTATTTTTATTTGGTAGCTTTCTTTTGGCTATGCTGTAATTCTTTCACTTTATTAACGCATAAGCTTATGAAGCGGATGATTTTGGAAGTTTTATACTAAAGCATGAAATAAACTAACAATAATCTTCTTGAAATATTTCTCTGTGCTTCTTTTTTCTACCTACAGTAGAGTCCCAACTATCTGACCTAAATGGGATCAACAGGTGGTCAGATAACCAAAATGTCGGAGACACAAGGGAAGTGGCCGGAATGAAACATATCAAAATTAATTGGAAGTGCAGAATAGATCTGAAAGAAGGATTAATAATTACTCCAAATTATAAATTATACACTGTATTTACAAAGTTTTCATTTTTGTGAGAAAAAATGCTAACATTTAATTAAAGCCATTGGCCAAAATATTGAAAATGATAGGAAACTTTTGAACATGTCAATTTAGTTTTAAATTTTTCTTCTCGATTGTTTTCAAGGTGATGCTTTGATAAAGATTAATTGCGCTTTCATTATGTTACAACAGTTATGGTTTGCTCTATTTAGTGGTTACATTCTAATAATAATAATAATAATAATAATAATAATTTATAAATCCTTTACAATGTCAATCCACAGACAATCTTCTTATCAAAATTTCACAACGTTGATTGAAGCTATTATTTAAATTTAGGGTGCTAATCATTAGTTTAAAAATAAATATGATTGATAAAAGGTTATAATTCTATTGTTGAGAAGGATGGATATTTTTAATAATTTGTTGCAACCAATTTCAATATATTGAGAAACAAAATAATTATTTATAAACAGTAACATTGTAAAATAATGTAATCTAGGTGATAAGGGAGGAAGCAAAATTGAAAAAATATTTGAGTCATGTCTTGTTAAAACAAAATGAAATACTCTCTTTATTTCACCATACATTCTTCACACGTAGATCTTCTGATCATTTTCACAACTACACATAATTTAAAATTTTCAGAAATATTCCTTTTATTCAATCATTCTTATAAAATAATATTTATGAGAATTCAAAATTATGATAAGATTTGAAAGTGCAAAAGAGTGTATAAATAAATAAAGTGATAAGTTTATTTGTTCCTATCAAGACCTAATGTAACTCCTTTAAGGCTGACTTCCTTCCCTATAACTTACATTATTTTGTATTGTTTCCACACTGTTTTCGTAGATTTCTAAGTCATTAGATACAAGTTGGATGTCATTTTTCAGATACTTTCGAAATATGTAATGGGTTAAAACAAGAATATGCAATTTCCCCGATACTATTTAATCTAGCCATAGAGTATGCTATTAGAGTAATGCAAGAGAGAATGGAAGGGATGAAATCAAACACTATGATGCGGCTATTAGGATACACAGATGATTTAGCCTTGTTAGGCAATAGTAAGGAAGCTGTTTCAAGAAATACGGAATAGGTTTAGAAGTGAATGCTGAAAAAACTAAGTATATGATAACATAGATTGGGGGAGATAGTTTAGAGATTACTGTGAACAACTTATCATTTGATGGGGTTAATGAGTTTAAATATTTAGGAACAATTTTAACTAGCGATAACGATACTAGATTGGAAATTAGATAAAGATTTACAGTTTGGAAAAGCTTGGTCAGTAAGTTGTTGACATCTCGCCTGCTGTCCAGGAATATAAAACTCAGAATAAGTTATATAAAACATTAATTTTACAGGTTGTTTCTTACGGGTGTGAAACAAGGTCTCTTACCTTACATGAAGAAAACAAATTTAGGGTGTTCAAATACAAGGTGTTTAAGAAGATATTTGGTCCAAAGGGGGATGAGGCTACCTGAGAGTGGAGGAGGTTACATAATGGTGTGTTACATACCCTGTATCTATCACAAGACATTGTTAATATAATCAAGTCTCTTAGATTATGGTGGGCAGAACATGCAGCATTAATGGTAAAATCTAGAAACTTGTTCAGGGTATTGACTGGAAAACTAGACGAAGATGGGAGGGTAACATTAGAATGATCCTGAAAGAGATAGGGTGTAATGAGGTGGACTGGATAGAACTATCTTAAGATAGGGATAGGTGGCATATTTTTGTAAGTACAGCAATGAGCTTAAGAGTTCCTAATGCCATAGAGAAGGTAGGTAAGTAATACAAATTTTTAGCTAATTAAGATCTGGATATATTTGATAATCCCTACTTTTCACGAATAGTTTAAACTGTCTAGAATCAAAATATTAATGTATTCTGATGATTACATAAATCAATCTAATATCAATGATTACAATAACTGTTGTAAGATTGTAGATATATTTGATAGCCATTATCAACATGCATAACACATAATTGAAAAATAAATGTTCTCGTATCTAAAATAAAAAGTTGTGAATGTGAACACCGCCTGGATTTTTTTTGTTATCCCTGTTAAATCCACCATTATAAAACACTTTATTCTTTATCATATACATATGATTGGAAGGGGAGGGGACAGATTAAAATTAGGGCTGTCAAACTCAATTCCTCAATACCCTTGATTCTTACTGGTATCGAAAGAATCGAGAATTGATCTTAATATTACAATTCTCACTACTTCGATTATTAGCTTTCAATAAAACTGGCAATTAAACAAAAGGCAACAGTCAGAATAGGTAATACAAATAATCCATTACTTCTCATATTTATTTAGTTGCTGTTTCACTTAAATGCAGGCAAATTGTAAATAAAAAGTTAGGTGAGACTGTCAGAATTAATGAATTGATTCTATTCAAACAATTGATATATATAATACATAGACTATGGATTGCAATTTTCTATAATATATCAATATATACTCATTAATTGATAGATCACACCGTTTATATCAAAAGCTAAGATATTCCTATCAAATTAAAATGGCCACTTTCCTGTAATTATATTTTTTGTGTCCTTTTTCAATTTTTCAACGTTTTATTTAGCACTTTGAATATGACAAGTTTAATAAAAAAGTATAACAAAAATAGACATAGTCAATAAAAATAAATAAAAAAACTTATGTTTATTTTAATTCAATAGTTTTAGAGCGTAGTCCGATATATTGTTGCCAAAACTTCATCACTAATTTCTGGTGAGCTAACGTACGTATGATCACTTATAGTGGACCACTTTACATTTTTGTAACGTGTGGAATGTGTTTTTCTTTCTGTTATGAAATCTGTAATTGGTTGCATTAATTTTGAGTTTATTTTAATTTTGATTTTCAGTTTTGAAGACTTTGTGTGTTTAATAAATATCTATAAGATTGTGAGATTGTTTCAATCGACCATGTGTTGTAATGGTTGAGTCTAAGTTTTTCATTGAGAGGGTAGTAGGGTATCAGGCACGTTAGATTTTCTATACAATAATAATTGGAAAAATTATGAAAAAGGAATTATTCAAGAATCGGAATCGAGAAAAATGGGTATCGTGACATCTCTAATTAAAATAAAGGGCAACTTCTCAAATTCAGGCATTTATAAATTGAAAAATGGCTGTGTTAGATTACACATTGGAAGGAGGATAGAAGGGCAAGGCCTACACACTATATTTAGGTCTGTAATCAATGGTTGGTTCTAACCAGTGACTATCTGACAAGTATTCTTACTAGTCCACTATAACATTGACCCTTAGTTTTTCAACAATAATAAATTTTCAAATGCTTATCTGTAATCGATTTTGCGAAATACAGTGCTTCTAGTAACAATGCTACCGCTACCATTAACAGTTTTTTTTTGATAAGCAATAATAATACTATTTCAAACAGTGACTTTTTTATTACTTTACAGCAAACTATTGCCACTTTTCCATTGATCTTTGGACTAAAATGAATTATAATTAATTATTTGCATATAAAATATCTTTGTTATAGTATAAACTATAAAATACCTTTTTTTAAGTACAAACAACTAGTTAATTTTTTACCCAATTTATTTAGTTTTTATCTTTCGTTTTAAAAGAACATCTTAATTATTATTTTTTTCTGTTTCATAAACTTTGAGCATTCTTTTCATTTCAATATTTGCATTAGTCAAACAATGTTTGACAGCCTGTTATTAAGTAGTTTGTTAGTCAAGTTTTATATTCATATAATAATCAACAAAACTATCAAATAATATTATAGTACTGTCATGGATGTACGTACTACTGTTATTCCACAACTCTCTTTAAGGTTTCTTTTGAAATGTGAATCAAATCCTGTTCAGATAGTCATGTTTTCATGATTCTGTATCTGACTGTTTTCTAATAATAAATTTAATTTAGCACTTAATTAAGGTTGAAATTTTATAAAGAATTCAAAAATTAGATTTTTGAAAAGTAACTGTGAGTAAGCTACTATTTATCAAGTAAACTAACCACTTTTAAAAAGTGGCATCTAAAAATGCTATGTTAGTAGGCCTATATTATATACAAACTCCCGAAAAATAATCTAATGATGTTATTAATATTTTTATCTTGTTTTTTATTCTTTCAAAATGGATTTTGGTAATTTTGGTGAGTATTCATTTTTCACAAATAAATTTATTATCGATATTTATTTTAATGGATGAAGGTATCACAGTTGGTTCACTCGTTTGAAAATGTTTTACACATCAGCAAATATATGAATAGGTATTGAATATTTATTACAATTATAGGGAAAATTTGATTATGGACTGTATTTGAACTTCACATGCGTCGAAAATAATTAAATGCATTATTTTGCATCCCACTTTTTTTTAATGAGTCATTGGGTTGTTTCAGAAGATAAATACACTTTGTAGTTATTTATTTGTAGAATTATCTTTATTATTTATATTTTGATAGTTTAACCAAGTTGATTAACTAACATCACAGTAAAATTTGACACCCATCACTAATAGTGAATTTGAAATTATTTAGTTTGAATATTATAGGCTCAAGTAAATAGTTTCTTTAATCACTTTACCTATATTAGTTTTCAAAATAATGAATTATTATTTACAAATAGCTGTTTTTATTACATTTTTGGCCAAATGTCAAATTAGCCTTAGCTATCCTTATGTTTATTATTAAAAGCTTCTAGAGCATTTAAATTATCTGGCGATGTTGATAATTTCAAGGAATTTATAGTTAATGTGTAAAAATGAAGAAACACTCCTGAATTAATCATTAATATCTCTTTAGGTATATTAGGATCAGATTTGACCATGTTTTGCCCTACAAATATCATGTCACTTTACTAACTTGATTAACAGGATAGCATTCAGGCATACTAGTTATGATTACGTTTGTAATTTAGTTATTGACCTTTGAATTCCAAATAATCCATTAGTTGATTTAATGCAAAATTTAAGATGTGATTTGAATTCATAAGAGGCATGCTTATTTCTAAATAACAAGTCACTAAATAATGCTAAAATCTGTAAATTTTTATTGTTTATGACTAAAATATCTAAATATACCTAAAGGAGTATTTTGTTTTAACCTGTTTCTTTATTCTTTTATCACACCAATAAAAAAAATTTTAACGGCACAGCCTTTGCCTTTAGCAGTGTAACCTAGCATTTCTTTTTATGTCTAATATTGCCTGTGCTCAGATTGTATTTCTACCAAATTTAGTTACTTTAGTTTATACTTTTCCAATTCTTTGTATTTTTTATTTTTACCTACCATACTATTTAAATACACTTCTCAATTAAACTAGTTCCTTCTTTCCAAAAGAATAATTTTCACTAATTTATTTTTATTTTAAATCATGTTTATCTTACGGAAAAACTTTTCACGCTAATAGTTTTGCTAATTTTCAATTTGTTGCCTGGATTTTAATACCTTTACACGTGAAGTAGCTATCTGCCTCGAATCTGCTAACCAATGCAAGTTGCCATCTTAGTTCTTCAGCTTAGTTAAGCAGTGTTTGTTGTGTTGGCATGTCGGCAAACTTCATAGTGCTACCATCCTGGATATGTTACATCATTATAATAAAATACATTTCATCTCTCTGGGTACATATTAAATAACTCTTTAGCAATTAAAGTTTTGTGTTTTAAGTTTCTGCTTGATATTTTGTGTTCACTTTTGATTCAAGGGTTGCTTTCCATTCACAAGTAGTTTGTGATGCGAGGGGGGAGGAGATGCACACAATACAGTCAAATGGGCCTAAATCACATGTCTTGAAACACATTCCATGGCACGCCACCGAGTGTGATAAGACTTGTGTAACATTTTCCAGGATGATCGGTCAAGCTTGACTTTGAAAAAACAGCAACAGCGCTTAGTAAATATGCTACGTAAACCATTCCGCAGAAAGTTGTCAGCCACTTCCTCGCCCTTGCTTGCGCGGTGTGGGGGTGGGACAGAGGAGGATGGTGGGGGAGACGTGAAAGAAGCAGGGGAGGAGGACAAAGTATGTCAAGGTCACGGTGATGGTGACTTAACACTACTCACCATCAGTGATTGTGATGAATGTCGTGACAATAGCAACTACTCCTCTTGTGATAATGGTTGTTATCTTGTGGTAAGCTCAAAATAACCCCGCACTCACCTGCATTTAGTTGTAAAAGACTATAGGAATTTTAAGACAATATATTGATACATACGGATTAATTTAACTTAACCCCATGTTGGCAACTTGAGTAAAAGTAACTAAATAGCAAATTGTTGCTACAAATATTATAAATATATTGGGAATTTTTGTGGTAGCTGCAAGAAATCAAATAAGAACCTTTTTTTTATGTTAACTTTGCAATAAGGCTTTGCTAAAGAGAAAGTGCAATCACTTTACACAAAATATTGAGCCATAACAAACTCAATATATTATTTTCACATCAGACCTTATAAAAGTTAATTCAACCTAATTAAAGTATTTACACTTTATATAAATATTAATTAATATTTATAACACTTCATTCAATAAGATTTGTAAAATATTAGCTTATTCAATGAAAGTGATATGTAAGCCCTAAAGTATATTTTGCAAAAACAAACCATTATTAATTATTTTGTTTGACTTGGAAGTATAAACTAATTTAAATTTAATCAGTCTTTATTTTTATTCAGTGCATAAATTTAGCTTAAAATAGTAAGATGTTCTAATTAAGCCCAAAGAAAGATTCTATAGTTGAATGGTTGTCTTAAAGTTTCTGTAGTCACTGTAGTTGTAATGATTACCGACTATTAAAGTGACCCTGGTGGCTGGTGTGCAGGTAATGATGGTGCAGGTTGTCTTGACCCCATGACTTATGCTTGCATGTGTAGTTGCCCAGATGCATTTTAATCTAAGCTTAAACTAGAAAATTTGTACAATATTTTTTTGAAGTAATATTACGTACAGTATCCCCATGGCTTCTTTGTTGCTGACTTACAGATAAAAGCTTTGAAAAGCTACTAGACCAAATTATGTATCCCTACGCCAAACCATATGATCTGCAAAAACATGTGTTTAGCAGCTGTCACTTCTGACGGTCCAAATTTAGGTATATACCTATATGTTGACTGTCAGAAGTCAGCTGTGAGCTGTCAGTCAGCACCAAAGAAGCCATGGGGCTACTGTAGTTTATAAAGTTCTGGTAAAAGTTGATGATAGAATTGACCATTTTTAAAGGTATATTTTTTATGCTGTATTTTTAAATTTATCTCAAAGTCTCTGAAAATAAGTTCTTCTTATAGATTGGTAAAATATCTATTCAAAAACAGATTACACATTGGTAGTAATATTCTTCTCACAACAATTTAGTCAGTTATTTTATCAATTTTCTTTTCAGGCAGCTTGTAGAGCTGCTCATTGGAATTTCTCAAACAAGGTAGAAACCCTTTTAAGTATGAATAGTTTGTTCTCTCCTGATAAATAAATGCTAAATTATATGAGTCTATGTATGCTTACCATAATATTTTCCTCTCAAACCAGGACACTTTTAGCGTTTTACTGGAAGAGACTCATGATGCAAAACCCCATTGGCGTAGAAGTGGAAATTAGCATTAACACACTTACAAGCTTCCACCCCCCTTCCCCCACCCCTATCCCTTACCAATCCAAAGAATGTTTATGATGACATTGGCAATATACATTTTTGAAAATTAATTCCCATTTAAAAGCTATTTTTGATCATTCATTTAGATGAAAACTGAAACCAAACTCTTATATAGCTATACTTGAATGTATTAAAGAGAAAAGTATGAGTAAAAATATGAAGTTATAAAGTATAATTTACTATAGGCTAGGGAGTTTAACAAACTTAAAGTCTACAGCTAAAACACTAATTATTATCTGATTTAAACCAATCGTATTTGTTACTTGTGTAAACCTTTTTAGAAATGCTTTGTTATTCTTTATCTTTTCACCAAACTCATTGCAACTTATTTCAATGTTTATTTTCCCGAACGGGTAGTAAGACGCAGTGCTAATAATAATAATAATAATGATGATGATGATGATGATGATGATGACGACGATGACAATGACAATGACGACGATAATATTTATTTTGTAGCACATTAGGCACTAAACTGTTGATTTTATCATTCTTCCTCTTTCTTGAGACCATATATTGTTCATCAGTGAAAACACCCATTCACCTGCCTCGTAAGCAGAAAATGGACTCCACAACTCGGCCGAGGTTAGATACAGAAATGTTATGGTCTTTGAAGTGATTGAATAGTTGAACCCACCTTTCTTCACAATTTAAGTTCGTAGTTTTGAAAGTGTCAAAGTTTGAAGGTCAAAATGCCTTGGCAACTACCACTTCATCAAATAGTTCATCTAAGTTTATTGCAACATTTCCAAGTGTTTCATTAGTTTTTTCTGCTGAATTTTCAATTTCGGTCCATATAATCTCATCGTTGCCTATCCAGACAAAAGATTATGCTCCACCGAAACTATTTTCCCATAGATCAAGGTAGGACAAACATCGATTATAAAAATTTGTAAATGCTTTCATAACTATATCAACATTAATGGTTCAAGGCTCCTCTAGTGCCTTAAATTTTTTTTTGCTCCTTGTGGTATGGATCTCTTATCCCACCTTTCTTCAAGATTTGTTAGGCTTATCAATTTCTTAAGTTCGATAACAATATCGGTTGCACTTGCTTTTGTTTTATCTATAGTCAATATTTTTTGTTTATTTTTCATATTCTTAACATTTTCTTCTGACTGGGACAAAATGAAAAATCGGCCGGGACACCAGGACTATACCTTTAAGCCGGGACAGTCCCGGTCAAACCGGGATGTATGGTAAGCATACATTTATGTCAACATTCATATGAGCGTCAGTTCTTTACAATGAATTGTTTTCAAAAAATAAATCATTAAATCAATGTCTGAGTATGTCTTCTTTTTCTCAACCTACAAACATATCAAGATATAGCAGTTGTGTCTTGTTTAATCATATACTCCATTCCTTAAAAAAATGTGACACTGGACTTGTTTGGTTAAAGTTAATAGCCACAAACAAAGTTACCAACTATTAAAAGCAATTTTAAATCATTATATGTAATTTGTGCAAAAAAAAGTCACTTAAGTCTCCTAGAACTACCCTCCTCAACCTGATTGCTCAGATTACACAATTGATCTTGTTTGTGTCTAATATACTTTTAAGAAAGCTTCTCTTTCCACTAGACATTCATAAACCATTAAATAATAGGGCACCTGTAGTTTTTACAGGAGGATTATTAGTACTAAATGGTGAAATTTCTTGATAAGGAGTACAAGTGACTTGAAGCCACACTAATAAATCTTAGCTTGTGCTCTTGAAAAAAAAAAGATAATTAAATAGTAATAATTTTTATTTATAATGTTATTAAAAAATATATTATTTGATTTGAGATCTTTCATAAGTTCATTTGATAAACTATGTGGTAATTATGTGATAGTTAAGTTTACAATATAATTTATTTTTCTAAGCATTCCTATCCCCAACCTCACCCCTCCAATCCAAGGCTGTATAAATGGTGAGTTGGGGGAGGGGCAGATCCCCCCTTGAATTTTATTTACCCCTTAGTGGGGTATTTACAAAAACTAAACTTTTATTGGCTAACGCTATAGTCAAATTTTCTAGCGGACTTCCCTCGGAAAAATTAACCGTCTAGGCCCTTCTACCTTTCCTTTCTCATCTCCCTCTGACTGAATGTCTTTTTCTTTCAGTAGACATACAATTCTGTTTTAGGGGCCACATTATTTTCATTCATAAACAAGTTTTATGAAAGGCAAGAAAATATTAAATACTTGGGGAAAAAAAATCTCAATTAGTGAAAAGTTTAGTTAAAATCATAAAAATTATGTAAATAAATTACTGTGAAAACTTATGTGATTACCATTTAATTATCAATTATATATAATCACCTTTTTTATTTTGTGTGCTTTGCCTTTTACAACAAATCATGTTTTCTACATGTTTTATATTGAAAATAAGAATGTGCCATAATGTGACAGTGAAGTACTAGAGCAACGTTTTTCAAGACAACTTGCACTATCCAATAATTTTAAACTAGGTAGTTACTTTAATTAAATAACTTTGTACTTCATCACCATCATAAATTTAAAATGAAGTTATATTTGTTATTTAATTATTTTTCTGGTAAGCATCTTAATACATTTATATCACTGCTTCATTGCTAGCTTACATTAGCAAGCCTTATAAACTATTATTTTAAGATGTATAAAAGCTCAGTGTTTGCTGTTTGGTAACTGCTGCAATGTATAATTATCATAATTTTATTTATATATTTGAATATATATAATTTAGGTAATAAATGTCATCTAACCAGCTTAAAAATTAAGCTTTGAATATAGCTATTCATACACTCATCTGTAATGATAAATTTAAGAAGTGTCTTAGTTCTTTTGTATGGAATGATACAAAATTTAACTCTTGGTGTGGTAAGCTAATAGAGGGCCAGTTTCATAGTCAGACTTTGTGCGGCTCGAAACCGAACATAAGATGAAACCTACCTAGACTTGAAGGTAATGGGCCAGTTTTGCATATGAAACCATCCCATTACATTCTGATCTAGGTAGGTTTCATCTTGTATTTTTATTTAGTATAGCGCCACACTTTTGATGCATACTAAGTCTGACTATGAAACTGGCCCAAAGACTTACCAAATGTTGGCACGAATAAATATGTTGTTTATGCTAACTAAATTTGTTATTAATGGATGAATAAGGTCAATATAATAATAATAATTTAATTTATTATAGTGCTGGCCAACAATCGTGAGACCTATGACAGGCCAGCACAGAAAAGTACACAAGTACCATACAAGAACATACAATTAAAAATAAATACAATAATAATAAACTATATATAGGGTAACTGCACTAGTAGTCGGCTACTTATTGTAATTTTCTTGTTCATTTTCCTGTTTTATCGTGTTAACATCACTGACGCTACTAGAATTTTTTTATCACTATCTTATGAAATTTATTATCTTACGAAACTATTTATAGTGATATATTATCATAGTTTGAAAAGAAAATGTCAAATTAATTAAAATAGAACACAATCACTAGTAGTCGGACATCAAATTCCATTAGTCGTCCACGATAAATCCAGTATTCGGCCACATGTGTGTTAGTAATTAGTAGTATTTAAATAAAATCAGAGAAACAAAGATATATCTTAAAAAAACACTTTTTTTATTTATGTTCACAATAAAATTATCTCTACTGTCATTTGAATTAAAATATTAAATATAATAATACATAAATAATAGGTCGCTTAAAACATAAATCTTATATTACATAAAGTGGATTCCATTGTCTTATTTAAAACTATAAATCCTATCATTAATATTGTTATAATAATAAATATAGGCTTATGCCTATAGGCTAAAATAACTAACCTGCTAAAAATATTCATAAAAAATTGCTTTAGCTATAACATTATCTCATAAAAACTGAGATTGTATTTATTTGCACCTGTTTGGTTTTAACTACATTTTTCTTACTTTTAAGTAAAGTTACAGTCATTAAAAGCAAACTATCTTTGCGAGCATAAAATAGGCAATTACAGAAAATTATGCCACTAAAATATGTTTCAATATGTTATGAATTTAATATTTAATTTGATTTAATATTTTAGTGGTTTAAATACACTTATGTCAGCAGGCTGCAGAATATGTGTTGTGTTTGATGTGCAACATGTACAAAATTATATTGTTTTCAATAAAAAATTGACTTAGTTCGACAGTAAGATGAGACTTATGGCCGTCGACAGATAATAAAACAGGTTTTGTAATATTTTATTTAATTAACCAAATATTTAAACCATTTGCTAAGTATTTCAAAAATAATTCACTTCTCATCCAGCGGCTTTCACTTCTTCCCAAGAACCAGTCCTTTGGCATACTATCTACAACCCCAAGTGGTGGTTTAATGAATGGAAATACAACCATAGGGTGTAATGTTTTACCATTGGCTATAAAAACTAATAAAACTGTGATAGTTTCCTTTTCATTACACAACTTAATGGCATAAACATTTCGCCAGTCTTTAGGTGCTATTACTTTGCCAGGTTTTGGACACATGCTGAACGATGTTTCAGCTCCATTTAGAATTCAATCTGGATCAGAAAGAATTTCTTTTTCACCTATTATATTTCGATAATCTTCCAATGCTTCCTGAACCATTTACTAATTAACTCTTTGGTAATTCTGGCTCTACCTTTTGTTAAACTTTTGGGTGTATTTGTAACAAGTTGTGGATGACATCTCATGAAACTGCAATACCATTTCTTTCCAGGACAACCATCTACGAATGGTGTTTATTTTTTTGTCGCCTTGACAGTTTGCTGGATTGAATTTAGTAAATCATCTGGCTTTAGTGGAAAACCACTTTTAGCTAAATCCTCCAGCCATGTCACAAGTTTAAGCTCCTCTTCTTTAGACAATACCAGGTCGTGTCCCATTTTGCGATCACCATCCTGCAGTGAAACTTTGAATCAAAGTTCAGGGTACTCCAAAGCGCCGACTAGCTTCCCGAACTGATAATTTGTCATCATTTATAGCCCGCAATGCCTCTGACATGGCGTTGGTAGAGTATCTGTGGTACTGAGGCCGTTTTCCTGTAGCCATTTTAGATACTTCCACAGTGAAGGCCTGAAATTGTAGTATTGGCTTTTGACTATTTTATCTGAAAAAATCCAGTTATGATAGTCAATAGTTTATTAATAAACAAAATAGCATAATATTTTAGGGGCTCAGAGTAGGAAATGATGGATTAATTAAAAAAGGTGAATTTTGAATGTCGTTTGAATCTAGTATTTTTACATAGAACAAGCGAGAAAGGATGTTTAGGCTATAATGGTACAATTTTGAAGCGTTTTCACGATTTTGCGTTTAAAGAGATTTGTGCAGAATTAATGAATAGAAAGTAAAATATATGCTATATATTAATTTTAAATGCAAAAGTAAAATAATAGAAGAAATCAATAATTTTTCCTTTGGGCTATAAAATTATTGGAAGACACAATAACAAAACTTAAATTGCTTTACCTGAAAACAATTTCAATAGATATAAAATAATAGTATATACCCTATACTGTTATGGCGCTAGTATTTTTTTTTACTATAATTTTAATGGCCTGTGCATTGAATGATCTTTGAATTCTTTTAAAATACTGGGTATAATTTATTACAAAAACACACGACCGCACATTATTAACAACCAAACTGAATGGCCGACCACAGGAAATTAATAATCAGTAGTGATCACCAGCAGTCGGCCACTTCAATTTATTGTGGCCAACTACTGGGTATCCAGTATTAGTTGGCTGAAATAAAACAGTTTAGTAAAAGGAACATAAAAAAATAAACATGCGAGCCTAATTTTAACAGAAAATAATGTTTTCTCTCAGTAACCATTGGACGGCCATCTTAGCCGAATACTAGAATAAACACAGTTTGTACCCAGTGGTCGGCCACCTTAAATTTTTTTACTCTTTGAGAACAAATTTAATTTTTATGATCTAATATAGTAGTTTGACTCATTCTACATCAAATGCACAGACTCATTTAAGAAAAAATTCAATATTACCATTGTAACTTACCTTAATTTGAAGAGCACATTGTTAGCACAAAAACATTAACAGCGCCATCTTACAGTCAGCTCAGTGTGACACCCCATACCACTACCGCAAAACAATTAAAGTTATAGTACAAATCAATGTTGGCATTACTCATTCAACTACATAAGACTGGCCTAGCACTGGGATATCGCAGAATAGACTTTTTTTTTCTTATAACAAAATACCACGGAAAATACACAAATATAGCCGAACACTGGAAAGTGGCTGGCTACAGGATACTTCACCCTAGTTGACTTAATTATTGCCTAGTTTTACATTTTTACCTATTGGTAATTATGGAAAGTTCTTATATTTTTTTATCCTTAATGTTTTCCATATTCTTGTGAAATACTAAATTGATATTATATTTCTTAAATAATATGATATATTATTCCATTAAAGAACTATTTGTGTGCTTATTGTATTATTCTTAATTATAAGAAGTTTGATTAAATTATTTTCATTTTCATTTCACATGCAGTAAGTTTGGAAGTTGGATTTATAATGGTATGTACTTTCATTACTTGGTATTTATTAATACTGTTGCATGGTTTTAATTTTGTATTTTATTAGTGTTATTATTAATTCTGATAGTGTTTGTGTGGTGTAGTATTGGTTTATAAGTGTTTTGGCATGTAAATAGGTAGATGTTCCAAGAGGTGAGTATAGGTTTATTACATGTGTGCAGACTTATTAACTCATATTCTTATTATCATAATTAATCTAGCATGTTTATTAAAACTTTTCTTTATCTCACTCTTCTAGTTCAAACAAATTAAATATGATGACTGTGAATTGCCATTTTCTTTTGATATAGTTTGCAGGCTTAACTTGACATTATTAAAATAAAAATGGATTTGGTGAGTTTAGGCTGTTTTGAATTGTCTGTTATAAGGATATAGGAGTCAATTAATTTTTAATTCAATTTATATTTATGTAGAGTGGAAAAAAAACATTCTCTCTAATATAAATCTATCTGCTTTTTTTTAACATTTTCATTTCAAAACTCAAGTAAAAATTATATTCATGTTACAGTATTGATTTTATTTTAAAATGTTACATCCTCACTAGACTACCCAGTAGTAAAAAATATATTTCCAAAGATTGACTGATGCTCATTATTTATATTTATAAAAACTCACTTTTCGGATGATTTGTTAACTTTGTGGTTCTGCATATATAAGACAAGAGTATTAAATTCTTATTATTGTAAATTCTCAATACACTACTCTTTAACATAATAACTAAAAATATTTCATTAGTCATAATTCATTAAATTTGATGAAAAATGCCACATGGACACATGAATCGAAGCAGGGACCTTTGACTTACCGCACCAATACTCTACCACTGAACTATACAGGAATCATGTCATGTTCAGGGTCATTCTTCATTAATAGCTTAAGGTGCGGTAGAAGGGAGTGCAAGTATTTTTCAGTTTTTATAGAATATAAATTTGTTACCAAAAATTAATCAAAGATCTTTCCAGTACCAACGTAGAGTTTAGTTTTCTGCACATGCTAATATCAACAGATATCGAATATCTGGCAAGGGTGTACTAGAATGTTGTTAAAACATTTTCTCTTCATTTAAAATGTTTTGACAACATTCCAGGACACCCTTGACAGATATTAAAGATCTGTTGATATTAGCATGTGCAGAAAACTAAACTCTACATTGTTACTGGAGAAATATTTGATTTGTTTTGGCCAAAAATTGTTAATGCTATAAAAACTGTAAAATTACTCGTGCTCCCTTCCGCTGCACCTTAAAGCAGAGTCTATGATGTATGTCTGGACTCATGAGTGAATAATTTCCTTGAATACTAGATAGTTTCTGGATAGCTCAGTGGTAGAGCAGTGGCATGCTAAGGCAAGGCCCTGGCGTTAGATTCCTGTTTCCGGGTTTAATTTTTCAGCTATTTTAAAACTAGTTAAAATAATAACACTTACTTTATGCACATGTAAAAGAAACATTCATAATCTTAGTTTTAACATAAATCTGCATACAATATATCTAATGCAAGACAAACAAATACCTGATGCCCCACAGAAGCTTGATGTTGTATTTGTTATTCTAGCTGACATTGAATGGGCAGCGTCCTCTGTTGGATGAGGAATGGTTCCATGGGGTATTACCTCGCGAAGAGGTGGTGCGCCTGCTACGAAGAGAAGGAGACTTTTTAGTCCGGGAGACAACGAGGAATGACGAGTGCCAAACTGTTCTCTCTGTGTGCTGGGGAGGACATAAGCATTTTATTGTGCAGACCACTGTCGAGGTTTGTTTTTGAAAGTGATTTGCGCCTATGATAGATGAAAGTAGTGCTACAAATCTCTTTTCATAGAACATGAATTAAGTTGACACAAGTGGCAGCTATGCATTGTTCGCATTTCTTACTTATTAATATTTTAATATGTATGAAATAAAGTGCATTGAGCAAAATCAATTTGTAATAAATAAAATGATAGAATATTAGAAAAATATTATAGCATCTTCCTCAAGGAGTAGTAGTAGTAGTAGTAGTAGTTAGACAAAGAGGCAGCTAATAACTATGACCAGTGGCAGCAATGTGAAATGTATTTTTCTTTTCATCGTAACAGTCATATTGTGTTAATTTATATGTTTTATATCCACCTTTCCCTTACCTTTTGACAAATATATATAACAAATTACCACAAAAAAGTGAAAAGAGATTTTTTAAAGAGATTTTATTTAATTAATATAAATTTCAATTACAAATCGGAAGCAAAATCTGTCTGGGCTTACTATATAAGTTTAGGGACAAAATGCTCACCGTATCATAAAACTTTTGTTTTGGTCATGATTGTTGCTAAAATAATTCAATATTAACTTTTGTAAACTGATACCCACTAACTAGATACTAGAATTTCTGGTGTCACAAGTTTAGTGGTAAGTGTGCTGTACTAATCTCTTTAGTTTAGAAAGTGCATATATACTTATATAACTTGAATACAAGATATATCTCTTAACACATATTTTTATCTTCTGTAGGGCCAGTTCAGGTTTGAAGGACCTGCGTTCCCTACTATTCAAGAGTTGATACTTCACCAGTACCAGAGTAACCTTCCAGTCACGAGCCGGTCTGGAGCCATTTTACGAAAACCAATTTTGCGCGAGCGTTGGGAACTCAACAATGATGATGTTGTTCTCCTTGACAAGATTGGAAGAGTATGTGATACATTTGAGATTTTTATCTTACTTGATCTCTATCAGTTGTATTGAGGTTTGTTTATTCATTTAGGGGTTAGCTATCCTCTTGTCAAGCGAATGAAACCTGAGTTTTTTCCCCTCCTCATCTCATCTTCATTAAATTAAGCAGGTCAAAATATTTTCTAAAAATAGTATATAAAATATGTTAAAAATATACATGCTATTTTATTAAAAATATTTAAAATATGCCATGCTCAATATGTGAGACAGCTCTATTTATATTGTGCTAGCATAAGGCACCAGGTTAAATAAGGTAAAATTTTAAGGAAATGTACTGATATTTGCTAGAGTGAGGATTGAAAACTGTTGGAGACACTGACTAAGATGCACGATCCAACCACTGCACCAATCACGAGAGGCGCTGCAGTAGCGCAAGCATCACGAGTTAGCCAATCACATAACTTTCCGTTACACAGTTCTTTTTCCGTCACCAAACCGACCGCGTCGTTTTGTGCTCACGCTAACTTTCTTTCCGTGTTAATTAGCCCACTAAGTGTATTTGTAGATTCTATGTTCGTCTCAGACGTTAATTTTGTGTACTCGACATTAACCTTTGCTAACAGGTTATGGGCCCAGTACTCGTCGCGATAATTATCGTGTGACTAATCGAAGATCGCGAAGCACGTGACTCTAACGGACACTGCGCCATATTTAGTCTAGAAAAACTCGTTAGTACGCTGCGAAAATGAACGCAACCGGCGTAAAGTTCGAAGTTTTAAATAAAGAGAATTATGAAACATGGAAGCTACAGATGCGTGCAGTTCTCATAAAGAATGATGCATGGGGCTATGTGAGCGGGACAATCGTGAAGCCGGAAGCGGCTGCAGCCGAGCCAGCGACGATTGAAGCCGAACGGCGGTGGAGAGAAGCCGACTTGAAGGCACAATCTGACATAGTTCTCGCCATGAACCCGTCAGAAATAAAACAGACTAAGGGCTGCGAAACCTCACGAGCAATTTGGGAAAAATTAGAGGGAATATACCAGTCCAAAGGGCCGGCACGGAAGGCTGCTTTGTTGAATAACTTGATGTCCTTGAAACTACAAGATGGCGGCGACATGCATGAACACACTCGGTGTTTTTTCGACATGGTGGATAGGTTGGCAGAACTTGAAGTTGACATTAATCAAGAGCTATTGGCAGTCATGTTTTTGCGCAGCCTACCGGAGAGCTACGAAAACTTTCGTTGCGCCATGTCGTCACGTGACGCATTACCGCCTTTGGAGATGCTTCGAATCAAAGTTACGGAGGAATTCGACGCGCGTAAAGAAACGAGCCGGAACTCAACGCAAAACGCGATGTACGCGGGAAAGTCGGTCGGAAGTAATAGACGAGAAAAGCCCAGATGGGAGAAATTGAACAAAGACTATGGTGCGAAAAAGGACTCTAAAATGAAGTGTTTTAAGTGCAATGCAATCGGACACCGGGCGAAAAACTGTCAGAAGACAAGGAAGTCGAACGAACAATCCGCGAAAAACGTCGAAAGCGTGTGCCTAGCCGCGACGGACACGTCCAATAAAGGTGCACTTAAAATCGCAAACAATGCGGGTCGTGTTAGCTGGTGTTTCGACAGTGGATGCACGTCTCACATGTGTGGGAGTATCGAGTCGTTCGCACAGATCAGTCGGAACTTCGATCATGGAAAGTTAAATCTCGCTAACGGAACCTGCACGGACATTGAAGGAATCGGTACCGTGTCATTTGGGACGAGCGTGAGCGGTAATCAAAAGGTGATCGAATTCAAAGACACATTGTATGTACCAGGCCTACGCGCTAACCTCATTTCGGTCGGTAAAGTTACCGACAGAGGTCACAAAGTGATCTTTAGTGAGGCAAAGGCCGAGATCATCGATCAGGATGACAATGTGCTGCTTATCGCGAAACGGGAAAACGGGCTATATTATTTCCCAGAGTTGAACGACCAAGAGTGCAGGAAAATCTCAGGCCCGGATGACGCCGCTATTACTCCAAAAAGGAATTCCATTGAGGATTGGCATTCTCGCATGGGACATCTTAATGTTAAGTCACTACGTGAGGCTATCAAGATGGGATCGATTCGAGGAATCAACATCGAGGACATTAACAAAGATTTTCAATGTAGTGTTTGTCTCCAGGGGAAGATGTGTCGTGCTCCATTTCCAAGGGTTTCAGAGAGAGTGTCGGTACTGGGTGAGCTCATACACTCCGACATTTGTGGTCCAATGCGAGTCGCTTCACACGGAAAGAAGCTCTACTTCGCTACGTTCATAGACGACTCTTCAGGATGGTGTGAGGTGAGATTCATCGAACAAAAGAACCAAGTGATGGATGAGTTTGATAGTTTCAGGGCACTTGTTAGCACCCAACAGGGAAAGTCAGTTAAGTGCTTACAGTCGGATAACGGACGTGAATATGTCAACAAACAGTTTGACCAACTGCTCCAAAAACACGGCATCTTGAGGCGTTTGACTGCACCTTACAACCCACAGCAAAATGGAGTTGCTGAGAGGAGAAACAGGACACTGATGGAGATGGCACGTTGCCTTTTAATCCAGTCCGGACTGCCACCGACTTTTTGGGCGGAGGCCGTCAACACCGCAAACTTCATACGCAATAGGTCACCAACAAGTAAACTAAAGGGAAAAACCCCGTATGAGGTTTGGTTTGGGAAGCCACCGGACGTGTCCAGCTTTAGGATCTTTGGGAGCGAAGTCTTCGTCATGGACAGAACGCCGGGCAAGGGGAAGCTGGAAGTAAGATCAAAGAAAGGCATCTTCGTAGGTTATAGCTCAGAGTCAAAGGCGTACAGGGTATGGCTACCGGAGCAGAGGAAGATCGAGGTATCCAGAGATGTGATTTTCATGGACAGGACTACGATCCAGTCATCGAAGAATTGGGAGGACTTCCTCCCGCAGGACAAGTCCCCAAATTTGTCAAGTTCTTCAGTTGATCTTAACGCCACGGAGAGTGAAGATCAACATGTCATGATCAACCTCTCTAATAGTCAAGAATCGCATCATCCAACCGAAGAGCCATTACCAGAGGAACGTTACGACGAGTACGAAGACGCTGAGGGTTTCCAGGGTTTTCCCCCAGAACAACCATTGAACGCTGTAAGAAGAGGTCCAGGAAGGCCGAGGGTACTGCGGACCGGACGTCCCGGAAGACCCCCCAGAGTCTATGCAATGGCGAATCATGTCGTCAAGGATGACTTTGTTTTTATGACTGAAGTTCCAGTTGCTCGAGCAATGACAAGTACGGATTCAACCGAATGGATGTTGGCCATGGCAAATGAAGTGGAGTCAATTCTTGCAAAGGACACATGGGATCTAGTGGACAGGTCAAGAGCGTCAAGGGTGATCGGCAGTCGTTTTGTGCTACGAAATAAGTACGGGGAAAACGGCGTTCTGGAGAAGCGCAAAGCCAGGATAGTGGCGAAGGGATATGCTCAACAGTACGGCAGGGATTTTCACGAGACGTATGCGCCAGTTGCACGACTAGATTCAATACGGTTGGTTGTTGCATTTGCAGCCCAGAACAATATGCACATACGCCAGTATGATGTGGAAACAGCTTATTTAAATGGGAAACTGGATGAGGAGGTATTCATGGAGGTACCAGATCGTTTTGAAGAAGTCCTAGAGCACATAGTGAGAAGTAAAGGACGCAAGGATCAGACAGTCAGCAGGGCGAGAGCCACACTAGACAAGTTAGCAACAGGTAACAGGGTCTGCCATGTAAAGAAGGCTCTGTACGGCCTAAAACAAGCTGGTCGTGCCTGGAACAAGCGTCTAGATAAAGAGTTGCGCACCATGGGCGCGAAACCCACCAATGGAGACCCGTGTGTGTATATAAGGCATTGGAACGAAGAGATCATGATCATCATCATCTACGTCGACGACATCTTGATAATATGTCGTGACCCTGAAGAAACTACCCGTTTCGGGGACAGACTTGGAAAGATGTTTGAGATGAAGGATCTGGGTGATCTGAAGCGCTGTTTGGGGATGGATTTCTCCAGAAACTGTGGTGGGATATTTGTAAGTCAAAAGACGTACATAAAAGACATCCTTCAACGCTTTGGTATGTCGGATTGCAAGCCTGTTTCAACCCCACTAGACGTCGGGACGAAGCTGGCGAAGGGTGAGGTATGGTCAACTTCAGATGGTGAGAGACCCCCATACCGAGAACTAGTTGGTTGCTTGTTATATTTGTCAGTGGCCACACGCCCGGACATATCTCATGCAGCTAGTGTGTTAAGTCAATTTAACGACTGTTTCAACGGTACTCATTGGAGCGCAGCAAAGAGGGTGCTTCGGTACCTCAAGGGCACTGCTGACCAGGGAATCTCATACAAGCGTGGGAAAGGCTCATTGACAGGCTACGTAGATGCTGACTGGGGAGGATCACTTGATGACCGGCGTTCCTTTACAGGATATGTTTTCGTCATGAATAGAGGTGCGATTGCTTGGGATTCAAGGAAGCAACAGACTGTTGCGCTATCTACCACAGAGGCCGAATACATGGCCCTGAGTGAAGCAGCCAAGGAAGCCGTGCACCTCCAGCGTTTCCTGCTAGAGCTTGGAAAGGAGGAATTTGGACCACTTCAACTGCTCAATGACAATGTTGGGGCGCAGAGGCTGGCAACCAATCCTGTCTTTCATGCACGTACCAAACACATTGACATTCGTCACCATTTTGTACGAGAGATTGTTGAGTCGGGTCAACTGGTGCTGGGACACGTGGCATCGGAAGAGATGCCAGCTGATGTATTAACCAAGGCTTTGACTAAATCAAAGCATGGGCACTGTGTTGATCTCCTGGGACTGATAAAGGCACCCGATGAGTCTTCAGTTGTTGTCTCGAGGGGAAGTGTTGGAGACACTGACTAAGATGCACGATCCAACCACTGCACCAATCACGAGAGGCGCTGCAGTAGCGCAAGCATCACGAGTTAGCCAATCACATAAATTTCCGTTACACAGTTCTTTTTCCGTCACCAAACCGACCGCGTCGTTTTGTGCTCACGCTAACTTTCTTTCCGTGTTAATTAGCCCACTAAGTGTATTTGTAGATTCTATGTTCGTCTCAGACGTTAATTTTGTGTACTCGACATTAACCTTTGCTAACAAAAACTACACTGTGGGTACCCGCATCAATGGTATAAATCATCCCATCAGCCTGGATTTCCGGTGAAAAGTTCGGAGTTCGAACCCCATTCAGGTGTACTCAAGGTGTTTTTTCCTAAATTGTTTTTCTACTCTTCCTCCACACAAATGCAAGTACATGTATTCTAAATTCTACCTTCCTCATCCCTTCTTCTAAAAGTGGATATACGGATAGCCTGGACAAGTATTAAGATGCAGTGTGAAAAAAAATAGTGCTAATAAACCTCGGCCAGTGAATTCAAACAGGGAATAAATAAACTCCAGTCTTTCAGGGCTGTATTCAAATTATGATAGTAAACACTTAACTCTCCCAGTGTGTGTGAAAAATCTTATAACTATAATTTATTTTATTTGTTTATGTGTGTGTGTGTTTGAATTTTGTTTCCAAGAAGAGCAATGTTATTATTTTCAGGGTAATTTTGGTGATGTTTACAAGGCTCGACTGAAGAACAGCAAGCAGGAGGTGGCTGTGAAGACTTGTCGAATGACACTTCCCGAAGAACACAAGAAGAAATTTTTACAGGAAGGACGGATCTTAAAACAGTATGACCACCCTAACATTGTCAAACTCATTGGGATCTGTGTGCAGAAACAACCTATCATGATCGTCATGGAATTGGTACCAGGTCAGCTTTCTATTATTCTGCCAAGTGGTATGGGGAAGGAAAATTTAAAAAAAAAAAACTTTCTTGGGCTATGCATGAGTTGAAAAAGCAAGTGTTTGGGTGCATTTTGTCTATATGTTGTCACAACAGTTTATAATTCAACATTATCCATCAAATGTGATATTTCAATGGCAAAGCAAGGGGGAGGGAGGGAGTACACACAAGGTGTCATTGAAGTTTCATTTAAAAAAATAATAATAAAATAAATATTGACAGTATTTACTGTTATACACAGTGTACCAAAAAAATGTGTAAAGTCTGTTTCCTAAACATTTAGTGCTTCACTTCTGTCTCGGCACAGATTTACCTGATTGCCAAACCCTTCATTCACCTCTGGCAAGACGTGTATTAATCACAACTTGTGAATGTGCGGAATGCCAGGCCTCCATCGTGGTTTGGATTCCACGTTAAACTGTAGGTCCTCCATTTCATCTCACAATCACCCTACCATTACACATATAACCCAAATGTGTAGTAAGACGCGGTGCTAGTAATAATGTTAGGGTGGGGGTTCACTGTTTGAGCTGCCTTCGGTTATGTTAGGGGTTCACTGCTTTAACTGCCTTTTATTATGTTGGTGTTTGCTACATGCTTACATTTTTACACTGGATAGGGGTACCAAAATCAAGACCTGCCCTGGGTATCAAGGGCCCTTGATATGCCACTTATCCCTTTTAATTTTTACTATGATCCAGTCAAGGGCTCTTTTCTAAACAATATTAATGTGAGTAATTTACCCAAAAATACATCCATCCATCCAAACTAGCTATCACAAAACTCTACATAATTATATCATGTTAGTTTAGATACACTAGTAGTAGTTATTAAAGCTAAACAACATTTATATTGAGAGTAAATAATAGTTTGTAAATATTCGTAAAAACTATATGTGTTCAGGGGTGCAGGTTCGAGAGAAATTAAAGCAGCCCTGAGAAAATTTGGGGCGGGGAAAAATCCAACAATTTTGTTAACGTTTTTATTACATTCTGGTTCTGATATGGTAGTTTCATTTGTATGAAAAACTAAGGCCGATGAAACGCAACACCCGACACTATCAGTATGTGCCATTGTGAGGCAGTGGTGGTGTAAGCACAAAGAGTTGCGGTGTCTAGAGACGGCTAAGATAATGTGTTAAGAGTTCTAAATAAGAAGTCAGAGGTTGAGATAAGGGGCAAAGGAAAAATCTAATAATTCAGCCTGGCTAATGGCATGATTGAGTGATGAGTCATCAGTCACCTAGCTATAGCAGGCAAGCGGGAGAGGGTAGGGAAGGGTGAGCTATGTTTTGTTTTAGTTTGAATTCAGTCACCCTTATATCGGGGCCTAATTACACGGTGATGTGTGCACAGTTTATTTAAACTCGTGACATGCATATTATAATAATTGTGTAGCCATGAAATTGTTGTATTTAGTGGACCTCTTAGGGTTTGTACATTGTACAATAGATAAATGTTTACAAAAAATTAGATGGTTTAGTAAAACAAATGTCAACTGTGCTTATTGTGAATGTTGTGGCAGACGTGATAAACTCGGTTATCAGGTATCTAATAAACATCCCCAAGAAAAATCTAGAAGTAAGGATAAAGGAAGTATTGCAAGTTTTGTAAAACATAAATTATGTGATCAGGAAAAACTCATATTCATAAATAGTAATAGTATTTCCCCTAGTGTGTTTGATAGTGATAGACCTTGCACTAGTGGCGAAAAAATGAAAAGTCTATGAAAATCGACAATTAAATCAAGGCCTCCCGGAATTACACTCCATTGCCTCTTACTATCAAGATGTAAAATTAAATGTTAGTACTGGAAAGCCTACTGGTATCAATGACCAATTAATAACAATATGTAATGCACACAGAGAGATGGGAGAAAACTACATTTTTTATAATGTAGGTAATATAAAAATAACTATGATTAAAAATATGTTTGAATTTTAATTTTCCAAACTATGTAGTTGGTAATAATCCTTATTCCTTTCAGCCTCTATTAAAAAAAATTCAATGTTTTATTTTGAGAGCTATGTTTTTCGAGGAATTTTCTTTGGAAAATGTTATGTTCTGGGGAATAATTGGATCTCTTGAATATATTATACATCCCTGTATGTGTTAAACTTGGTATCCATGATTCTTATCTCTTAATCCTCAAAGAGTGAAAGTTTTAGTATTTAAGGGAAACAGCAATATTAAGAATTATATAATTTTTGTTTTTAATTTTAATTTTATTCTTCTGCCGTTTCACTTTAGTACTGGCAAATTTTAAGTGTAATCAACATTACCTTTGTGTTCTAGTGTTCAAATCAAACATGGGTGTTTTTTTAAATAGGTAGTTAAAAATCATTACACGATGGAATATAAATAAATAATTCCACACCATAGCCCAGTCGGTAGTGTGTCTGCATACTGAGTTAGGGGTCCCGAGCTCGAGTCCTGGCATAATTTGGGTTTACTCTTCCACAGTGATGAATTAACGTCTTGGGACTGGATGTTGTGCCTGTCCTAGTTTTAAGTTAGATTATAAGACATATGAAACTATGACAAGCCTAGCAAGCTGGTAGTAGAAAATATATGATTTGACCAAAAAAATTTACCCAGACCACAGGCTGGAAACAGTAATGGATGGATGTAAAAAATTTAAGAAACACAATAATAGTCTCTGATAAAAACTTTTTTATATATCCACAGAAACCCTGCTCTCATTATTTGCAAGCATTTGTTCTTTGTTTGAAAGATGTTTCACCATTGCAGGTGGCTCTCTACTGACCTTTCTACGAAACAACGGTTTGACGCTCACTCAGAAACAGCTGCTAGGGATGTGTCGAGATGCCGCAGCAGGCATGAGGTATCTGGAGTCCAAAAACTGCATCCACAGAGATCTTGCAGCACGCAATTGTCTAGTCGGTAAGCTTAGGTTTTACCTTTATGTCAATTTATTACAAATTATACACCAAATTACTGTGTTGATTTAAGAATGGGAACAAAACATGTACATTTATCAGAAAATTCGCAGGCATATACTAGGACAGGTTCCAGGTTATTTTCGCTGTTAGCCATTATTAATTTGCCCCCTCAAAGTCACTACCCTCCTTACTTTATTCCCATATAGAAGAATATCAGCCAAATATATATTTTTTCTGTATCATCTAAACATAACACTGGAGTTAATGACATTAAAAAGTTGCCTAAAGTGTGTTATATAAAATTGCTTTTACATAGTAAGAATAATACATTTCACACAAATTCAATCCAATTTTCTGAGAAAGTACTACACAATTTTTGTGGCTGAAATTGATAATATTTTATTATATCATAAGTATTATTTTATAGGTATTGATACCAGCGAATGCTGGTGAACAAACAAAAAAAGGTGGTGCACAGATCCCAAAACAAACTATGATATAGACATATTTTATATGACTTATTTTTAGGCCGACCTATAATTTTAATTAGGCTTATTTTACATCAGTACATATTATTATAATTCTATACTTTGCAGTTCAGCCAAAGAAGACACAAATAATTAAATATCTCAAAGTAAAATTAACACTAAAACCTAAAATAACATAAACAATTATTAAATAAGTTTGACCAAACATCCAACTTAAAATATGCTTTCTTGTTTATGGATTAAATTATTGCAAAATACTGAAATGTCTTAATCTGTTTTAAATAAAAACTGTATTCTTCTTTCTTTAGAGTGTGCAAACCTTTCAATTACTTTATTGTTGTCTGAAAATATTTTTAACAAAAGTTTTGCTCATAGTTTCTCCTGTTAAAAAGAAGAAAAGCACAGTAAAAAAAAATATTATGAGTTTTTACTTTTTAGCAACACCTCATAATTAGATCATATCCACTATTTTAAGAATTTGAATCTTCAATTTGCCTTAAATCTCAAATCTTTAATCCAAATTCGAAATTTGGAAAAAATTATTAACGGGAGGAAATATAAATATAACAGAATAATATAAAATACAAATAGTAACTAAATGTTGAATAACTGGTCTGGTACCTGATTGTTAAGTCCATCCTATAATTATTATAAATGATTCTGAACGATCAATCAGCAGTATTAAAGCGCTTAAACAAATTTCGTTTGGATAATTGAAAACAATTTTTTCAAGGATATCCAAAATTTTCTTGAATCCTCGAATCTTGAATATCCTTATCTATTTTGATGATTTAATTATTGGTGGGTCTAGTGAAAAAGAGCATGATCAGATTTTAAATAAAGTCTTACAAAAGGCTAAAGCAAATAATGTAAAGTTTAATAAAAACAAGTTTCAATTCAGAGTAAAATCAGTAAACTTTATAGGACAAATTGTTTCAAATGAAGGAATTAAAACTGATCCTGATCATGTCAAAGCCATTATTAATATGGAAAGACCTAAAAGTAAAAAAAAGCGTTAATGAGGTTACTGGAAATGTCCTGTGCCTTTGCGTTATCTTACTAAAAATGATATTGACTGGCAGTGGCTACCTGAACATGAACAAGCACTTGATCTTTTAAAAAGTGAGTTAACCAAAGCACCGGTATTAGCTATATTTGATAGTTCCAAACCGTTGACGTTACAGTGCGACTCCTCGATGGCCTTGGAGTTTGTATTTTACAAAATGGACATTCTGTCTCCTATGGATCTAGAAGTCCTACAAAAACTGAACAAAGATATGCTCAGATCGAAACAGAACTTTTAGCCATTACCTATGGCCTTGAAAAGTTTCACCGGCTAACCTTTGGCAGACTTGTACATGTTCAAACCGACCACAAACCTTTAGTAACCATTGTAAATAAAGACATTGTAAAGCATCTTTTAAGTTGCAAAGATTATCGCCTAAATTAATCAAGTATCAGATCAAAATTGCTCATGTACCGGGTAAACAAATGTTTATGGCAGATGCCTTATCTAGAGCTTATTTAAAAGACCCAGTTAAAGATGATCCAGAATTAACATATGTAGTTAGTTCACTCACTAAGTAACTACTTACCAATGACTGTGGAAAAAAAAAAGAAGTTCAAAATAGAAACAGAAAAAGACCCAGATTTAAGTTTGCTCAATTACTTTTTTGTAAATGGCTGGCCAAACACAAAATTCAAATGCCCTAACAATGGTCAATTTTACTTTAATTTATCAGGACAAAATTACTGTAGAAGATGATTTGTTATTTTTAGATGATAAGCTAATTGTACCAATTTCATTAAGAAAGGCCATGTCAACCTTAATTCGTGAAAGTCATTTAGGGATTGAAAAATCTAAATCAAGAGCACAACAAGTGCTATTTTGGCCAGATATGTGCAAATAAATCCAAGAAGTTGTACTTAAGTGTAAAATATGTGAAACATTTCGCGAAAGTAATGTCAAACAACCGATGATTAGCCATTCATCACCTGACAGGCCATGTCAAAAATTAGCCACAGATCTATTTGAATTTGCGCCCGATGACTATTTGGTTGTAACTGACTATTATAATAGATGGATAGAAATAGAAACTTTGACTATTCCTACAATACAACAAACCAGTCCTCAACCAAAGTCCCCTCCATCACTAGGATAATAAGAAAACCTATGAGACTAGATTTATAAAAATAAGAAAAGTTATTTTATATACCAGTGCAATGTTTAAATTAACTCTGTTGGAGGGGAGATGTTGTATATTATAAAATGTTTAATATATAAATTATATATTTGACTAGAATAGTTGAGTTACATAACTAGCTCAGCAGTTGTGAAATATTGTATGTGACCCATATATAAATGAGTTCAGAGAAGCAGTAGAGGCTTTTTTTTTTGTTTTATTCAATTATGTATTGTATACTTTATAGTCAAATAAAGAAATAACTAAATACAAACATAACAGTTTTTACTAGCTATTATATGCCCTAGTAATGGGTAAATGTATAAATTTACTATTGATTGTTCTGGCAGTACTCATTAGAAAATGACCGGCCATAGTAAAATACTGTGTAGAGTGCCTCATAGTTAGCCATCTAAAAAGGTCTAAAATAAAGTATGCTTAACCACCAAATAGGCCTACTGTCACAAAAATCACCGATTATTTATAATACAGGTAAGGCCATATCCTAGACTGCAAGAACATCAGTTAGGACTACTAGGGAGGATCAACACAAGGATGTGTGGCACTTGATATTTTCTTTGCTCGCAATGTTTAACTGGTCATAACCCCCTCCCCATTTTATTTTCGGATCTGCATAGATCTCGAGGCATCCCCAAATTACGGTAGCGGGTAGCTACAGATAGCTATACTTATTATTAATGTTTTAGTATGAGAAGACCAACTAAAAAATTTTGTACTCTTTCAGGCTATGAGAACATTGTGAAGATTTCAGATTTTGGGATGTCTCGTGAGGAAGAAGAATACATTGTGTCCGACGGCATGAAACAGATCCCCATCAAGTGGACTGCACCAGAAGCCCTTAATTTTGGTAAAATTCAACCTCCATTTGGTAGCAAGCTATACATCCATTACTGTTTTCAGCCCATGGGCTGGGTCAGTTTTTTTTCTTCAAGCCATTTATTTTTCACAGCCGGCTTGCTAGGCCTTTTGTAGTTTCATATGCCTTATAATCCAACTTAAGACTATGGCAGGCACAACATCCAGTCTATGGCCGTCAATTTATCAATGCAAAAGGGTAAACCCATATTTTTATCAATGATAAATTTTTGCCCATGCCAGAAATCGAACTCTGGACCCTTAACTCAGTAGGCAGACATGCTATCAACTAGAGATGGGAAAAACAGTGATTTTACGATATCAGTGAATACAGTGACTGTGATTTTAAAATATCGGTGATTTATACCAGTGATTTTCCACTGTTAGTATTTAGCTGCTGTCCGAGTAGGCGCGTACAATCGAGTATCGAGTAGGAGTATGGAGTATTTCTGAGTACTGGGTATTTACTATTTACTCGAATAATCCCATGACATTCGGTTGTTGGTTGGAACTTGAAAGGAGAACTAATTACTTGGAAGTTTGGTGGCTTGCAATGGAATTTGATACTTAAAGACTTAACATAAGCTCTTTCTGTCGGCACTCGGCACTGACATTGACATTATTGACATACAGCTACCTAATCTCCGGGTTTCGTGTTGCCTGACTAATGTACAGTCAATACAAAAGTATGTGTTTTAAGAAGTTTAATACAATTGAAAAATAGAGAAATAAAATATGTTATTTAGTATTTTATAGTGAAATGTTATGTAATTTGGGCAAAATTAGTGGTCCAACAAACATTATGTTAAACTTGAATACCAATATTAACTTATTTTACGTACTATGAGAAACTCTTGTAATTGTGTAATTTATTTAGTGATTCCCGGCAAAGATTTATCTGATTACCAAACCCTTCCTTCACCTCTGACAAGACATCTTGTGAATGTGGGGAATGCCAGGCCTCCACCGTGGTTCGGATTCCACGTTAAACTGTAGGTCCTTCATATCATCTCACAATCACCCTACCATTACACATTAGCGTAAGTGCGTATAGCCCGAACGGGTAGTAAGACGCGGTGCTAATAATAATAATATTTAGTGATCTATTTCACTACAATTAAAATTTATGTGAGATTAAAAATGAACATAACATAATGGTGATTTGTTTAGAAAACGTTTGGAAAGCAGGTCATATATTATATTATTGTAGTGTTATTTTATTTTAAATACCGTACATATAATAGTAGATGAGCTATACATCTAATAGAAGCAAATAAACCTATAAGATGCTAGAAAATATTTAATCAATTATTATATAAACACACTTTAGATTAGACTATAGGATGATGAGGATCATCAACGCATTGTAAATAATATATTAAGGTTTATTTCTATTTTTTCTATTTTGTTACTTATTTTAATTCATTATTTACGATTTTGGGGATAGGATCACCGAAAAAAAGAAATGATTTTTTTTCGTAGCCTACTTTTAAAAAGAATCCGAAATGTGATTTGCTTAGTAAGCTAAGCTTGCTTTTGTATTTTGCTCTTAACAACAAATGTTTTGTATTGAAAATGCATGTGAAGGAAACATTTAAACTATTAAAGTCATTTTTACGTAGCAATCTTATACTGATTTTGATAAATGAGCTCTAAGAGATCAAGTGTTTTAAATAGAAATAACACGTAAAACATGCCAGTCAATAAGGTCGATTCTCAATTAGTTGGTAGAAAATAAAAAATAAAAGAATAACAAAGGCCGCGAAGCGAGTATTTATTCGAGTGTCTAGAAAAAGAAGCAATACTAGCTCCGTAGCTCGAGTATTGCGAGTATTTCGAGTATTGTGAGTATTTCGAGTATTGTGAGTATTTCGAGTATTTCGAGTATCACTGATATCTCAATCACCAATACTTTTGGGATAGAGTAACTGGGAGTATCAGTGATCAAATGGTATCGGTGAAAAAATCACAGTCAGTGATATATCGCCCATCTCTACTATCAACTGAGCTAGTGTGTCAGATTCACAAGCTATAATTTGTGTGTGTGTGTTTTAACACACCTGCATGGTTTGAAAAGTAAGAAGGCTAGTAGGAAATTCACCTAGAGATTGAATGGAAAATTACAATGTGGAAATAAAAATGAGATTAAATCCTATGTTTATATGATTTTCACAGTTGCTAGACCAAATATTTAAATCGTCAAGGGTTAAATACTTCTTAAAGGAGGTACATATTCATTCCCAGGTTTTGTTTCAGGCAAGTACACATCTCTCTGTGATGTATGGAGTTATGGTGTGCTAGCATGGGAAATATTTGCTCGAGGTAACATACCTTACAGTGGCATGAGTAACACCAAAGCCAGGGAGAAAATAGATGCAGGTAAGCTTCGATGCACTCTGGTTAGACATGCAAGATTAATTATATTTTTGTGAATGTTTTATAATAATTTATAGTAAGGTTGTGTGAAGTCCACTTGATTTGAAGCAAATTCGAATTGAATATATGAAATATTCTCAAAACTGAATTGAAGTTTGAATATACTGGCTGGGTCTGTTGAGAACATAAGCCTCCCCAGCATATCCTTCCTCCCCACCAACTCCACCCAGCATTCTTCTGTCACCCTGAGAACTTTTATGCACTCCCTTCAATCACCCACCTGTCCCTTGGTTTTCCTCTTGATCTCTTGTCGACTACTTCAATAGCCAACATTTTCTTTGGTAGAGTCTGTTCATTATAGGTTTTTACCTTAATGACAGTTCAAAAATCATAAGTATAGGTTTTGAGTTGCCAACACTTGTAAAAGACCACTGTTTTGTTATAAATGTATCGTTTTTTTAATTATCTTTTATATTTTACATTTAAAATGTTGTAAACTTAAGTTTTCTCATACTATTTCATTACTTTTAATAATCTATTTTCATCCAACCCAAAACAATATTTTTAAACATAATTAAAAGTACTTATTCTTTGTTTTGAAACATTATTGATTATGTGTAATATAGTACATACATTAATACCTTTTAATACAGGCATCATATTTACTTGGAAAAGAGAAAATACTTGTAATTATCAACCAAAAGCACCAGTCTACTCTCCTGACCTGATGAAGCTGTCTGTGACAGTGAAAGCTTGTCCTTAAAAATGTGTTTATGTGTTTTTTGGTGTTCTATCTAACCAATTTCTACTCCAGTATCACCTAGGTAAATGTGCTGGCTATCCCTCCTAATTTAAACCTTTATATATAATCAATGATTTTTTTGTTTATTTTATCGTATTTCAAAATATTTAACTGCGTGGGTGCATCATTGTAAAAAACTTGTTTATCGACATGTTCAACCACATAGTTTAAATTTGTCTGTCACCATTTTGAAGCTATGTTCATTATAAGTTTTTGTGAAAGTGGTGAGAATATTAATTTTTTTCAAGTGGAATAAAACGAATAAGCTCTGTGTCCGACCTCAAATAAATATATAAATAATATTGGCCTAAATTACTGTAGTTTACTATCACATTCATATATTACCATCTATTTTCATTACATTTATCCAAAGTGATGTCAGCTGTTGACGTAGTGATATATTAGGGACTTCTTCTAGTAACATTTTGAGTTGTCATCCAAGTAAACTAAGGTCGAGAATGAATTATATCGTCTCCCCCTCTATTCTCCTCACTAGGCCTTACCACTTTGGTCATGACTTCTCTATTCTATACTGCACTGTCTCCTCCGTAACTAATCCGCTCACCCTCTCATTTCTTATATTATCCATCCTTGTCACTCCTATAGTACTTCTCAGAAATTTCATTTCACAGGCTTGAATTATTGTTTTTCCTACTCCTTCACTACCCATGTTTCCACTGCATATGTCAATATCAGTACATAGTATGTCATTTAGATCTATCACACTTCTGAAAAAAAAGAGCTTCTACCTGCCTCCCTCTCTGATTTATTTTCTTATATTTTTTCCACTTTCCTCTATTACAATCCTCAGGTATAAAGCCTTCCACTATCTTAAACTGTGCCCCTCTTACTCCCACACCAGTCACCATTTCACTCTTCCTTACATTAAACCTCATTCCATACTATTTTACCACTTCATCCCATGCATCCAACTGCTCTTGAACTTATTTTTTAAATTGATAAATATATGTACATGTTAATGAAACTTAAGTAATGAAAATGTACACAGGGCATCGCATGCCAGCTCCCGATGGCACGCCTGATGAGATGTATCGTCTGATGCTGCGCTGCTGGGAATATGAACCAGAGAAAAGGCCACATTTTGAACAGATCTTCCTCGTAGTGGATACCCTCTACAGTGCTCAGAGGTAACCCACTGTGTCAAGTTTCACCAGTGCTACCACACTTCGCACAATATCATGTCCATTTGTACGTTTGAGAAAGAAAATGTAAAAAATAAGAGTATTTATTTACAATTGTAACAAAGTTTTTACCTTTTGGTATTTTATTTTCAGTAGTGTAAGATTTTAGTGTATATTTTTTCTGCCATACCAATTTTTAATGAAGAAATCATTAGAGTATTCTTCTAATTTGTGTTGATCTTTTTTTAATGAAGAAATTATAAAAATTGTTCTGCTAATATTAGTTGGTAACACATGATCTAACATGACAATTTTGAAATCGTACATTACTTTGTATAATTAGGAATGTCAATATCTACGATCTTGTTTCTTTCCTTCCTTGTGTTAAATAGTTTCAGATATTCATGGTACGAAGAAACAGACGCAATCTTATTATTTTTGGTGCTCACTCTTTTAACTACTTTTCAAGCACAACTCTAAATAAATCTTTAATAAAAAAAAAGCTAACAAGGTGGTTGGATATTTAGGTTCTTTTTTTATTCAAATTTTAGTCATCTCTAGAGGTAGGTGAAACCTGAAACTGTATTTCAAGAACTTGCTTACTAAAATTCAATGTTCACTAAATTAAATTTAATCCTTCATATATTTTCATTAAATTTAAACCCATATTCTAAGAACTACATTTTCGATTTGAGATAAGAAAAAACTATCATGAGACTAGTATTATATTTGGAAGAAGTTACAGGAAAAGCAGATAACAGTTCACACTTTACCTTACTGCCATTGGACAAAGAGGTAATGGCTGCATCTTGAGGAAAATTGATCATTACCGCCCAATCTCTTGAGATATTTATATGTTTGTGTGTGTGTGTGTGTGTATACACACACACACACACACACAGAATAATCTTTCTTGTGTGTGTGTGTGTGTATACACACACACACACACACACACAGAATAATCTTTCCACAAACTGGGCGAGTGATGTAGCCCAGATATACATGGGCTACATCACTCGTAGAATGTACAATTGGTGCGTTCGGGCATCCCCTAGGCATCTGTTGGCATGGATTCTCGAATGCACTAATTGTACATCCTTCCCATGTACCAATGAGATGAGGGTGCACTGACCAATATACCAAGGGACCAGTTATAAATTCTAACAAAAAAGGAATGAGTAAGAATACTCACAATTTTCAAAGGATAATTCAAGCCATATATAACAATACAATATGTAATGATTTGTCCAGTTCCTCTTTACATTGAAAGTCATGTTGTGTTTGTTCCTTCATCGGTTTCTTTCACTTTTTCTTGGACCTTCTTCCATCTTAACTTTATGGACTTTAAAAGTGAAAAGAAGTTTCCTTTGAAGAGTTAAATATTTTATATTTAAATTGTCATTCTTTTAAAACCAGTATTGTTTTTTTTATTATTATTTTTGATTCACAATTACATCATGTCCCCTAAAAAAGTCTATAACTAAAGGGAGAGGGGAAAACCAACTTAAATTTGCCACAAACAATCCAAACAAGCTTACAAAACTTGAAAGACTGGCGAATTTCTACCGGTAATAATAAATGCTTCTCTTAATTAATAAAAAAAAGTCAAATGCTATTCTACTTATGTAGAGATTAGGAATCACTATTAATGATGTGTATTTGTTATGCTGTTTTGTGTAAGCTAACTACATAAATTTAATATTTATGCATGTTAGATGGGGTCCAGCCACTATAAACTAATATTGAATATGCTATGCATTAAATAAAAAAATTAATTTGCTTTAAGAACTTGAATTAATTTCACGATCAGGTGTATTGAGGGTAAATATTAATGAACCTTACTACCTCCACACAAATGTAGGTACATTTAAAAAAATATATACCTTCCTCATCCCTATTTCATTACGATTATTAATATATGCTTTTATCCCAAACAAAAAAAGTTTTAAGGGAAACAAAATACTTTTTTTATCGTACAGTGCTTTCCCTGGTAGTTTTGCATGCATCCTGATCTATTTCCCCCTTTTTCAGGTCCTATTTGTTATGGCTCTAACCCATAGTGTGTAGTGCTGTGGAAACTTCTGCCATCTCTTAGCTGTGATATGTACTACGTCCAAGCCCTCGCATGAATGCATGCCTGTCTCATTTGTGAATGAAACTAAAAAAAAAAATAGTTAGTGCCTGATCACAAGATATTTCAGGCAAGACATTACTGAAAAATAACCTGTTATGAGATTAAGTCTAAAAATAGAGTAAAACATTTATTACAATTCTACAGAATCTAATCAATCTTGTTAAACGTTCATTATTGTAAATAAAACCTTCCCCAAGTGTTTTTGTTTGTGTTTGCATGTTCCAAGATCTCGATGTGCGTGTATGATCACTTATTTCTCTTTATTTTCTGATTTTTTATTAATTTATCCTATAACGTGTGCTCGGACAATTTTCTATCTCAATAAATTATACATTTAAGTCTTTCATTATAATATTTGTTGTATAACAGAAATGTTGTTTTATTAATTCTTGGAGTACAACTCTTTTTTAGTAATGTAGCTTGATGAACGTATTATTTAGTTTATTATATTTATCTCTTGTAATTTATGGTCATTTTCAAGCATACCTTAAAAATAAACCATCGATATTTAATTTAACATTATAAAGTCCAGTGAACTGATTTAATCTTGTGTATGTGTTTCAAATACCATAAGTTAATATTATTATAAGTAGAAATGAACACGATTCTTGAAAGTTTTTTAGTTTAAATTTTCCTTACTCCCATGAAAATAAAAAGTGCATTTATTTGTTATCCAAGCATAATTTTATCTTTTTAAACAAAACTAAAATAATTTGTTTCCTGTTTATTTCAGAAACTGCAAATCCTTATAGATGATATTTTAAAATATGGAAATTAGAAAATGGGGAAAGGTAGAATTCAATGTACAATGGAGACTTCTTCCTTTCGTCTCTTTTTTTTTTACTAGAAAAGATTGTTAGAATTTGGCACTGAGCTAAATTATAGTTAAAACAATTAGTATAACTAATACACTTACTTGGGTGGTACTCGAATAGAAATTGTTGAGGCAACAAACACATATACGCACTAGCTTTCACCAGCCTTGTTTGTCTCAAGAGTCTTGTACTTTTAACATTCAGTTTTTTCATATTTCCTAAGGTTTGGATAGTATTTGTATATTAGTGCTAAGCCTGTGCAAATCCAAGATTTTCAATTTAGAGTCAAATTAGAAACTTCGTTTACTAACTTGAATCTAATATTTTCAAGTTAAAATGGCTTGAATCAATATACAAATATTTTATGAAGAAATGTTGTCAAATTCAAATTGAGTATTAGGCTAAATAATACATATATTACACCCTATATGTGAATTTGCCCATGTCATGAACCAGATAAATTTTCTGCCCAAACAGTGAACTGGCCTCTCTCTCCTTACCATTTCCAAAACTTAACCAAACATAGTCTAGTTCATAACACTGCAGCTTCAATCGTTAACCGATTCATGAACTGGACGAGTTTTTTCCCGGTCCATGAAATAGACAAGCAAAGAATAAAACATTTAGTCATTTTAGGCTAAGTTGTTTGTAATACTATTTTAAATTTGATAACAAATATTTCAAATATTAATGCTATATGAAATAGAGCTTTAGGCTAAATCGTGGTTTAAATTAGGTAGAATAGCCAGCATACTTAACTTAGTGATACAAGAATATAAATTGTAAGTTTTTTTACCTAAAGAATTTATCATATTCTGAAAATTGAAAAATGACACCTGGACACGGGAATCGAACCCGGGACCTTCGGCTTAGTACGCCAATGCTCTTACCACTGAGCTATCCAGGATTCGTCCCGTGCCCATGGTCATTCTTCACTCATAGTTTAAGGCAGAGTCTAAGATGGACGTGCGGAAGTCGTCAGCTTATAAACATGTGATTATCTAAGATCACAGCCATCAGACAACGCAGCCATTAGCGACTCGGTAGTTGGCATTTTTGCAGCCATTCGACAATTTATGAATAATTGTACAGGGTTTGCATATATTGATGAAACAAATAGCCGAAACTATTGTTAATGCATTTTAGTGGGGATATTCCCTCATAGATATCATATTCTGAAAATTGAAAAATGACACCTGTACACGGGAATCGAATTTTCAGAATATGATATCTATGAGGGAATATCCCCACTAAAATGCATTAACAATAGTTTCGGCTATTTGTTTCATTAAAGAATTTATATTCCAGAATAACTAAGGTAAGTGTGCTGGCTATTTCATTAATATTCAGAATTTTCAAAGCTTCGCACAGACTTAGTGTTTTGTTCCAATTTATACTTTAACATAGCCCCAGTATGTATGCTGGATATCCCTTTCATTTTAGTAGAGAAAGTTACACATAAATCAAAATACAAAATTAAATAATTAGCTGACCTTTCAATCACAAAGACAAAAGGAAAAAACCACCTAGATTTACCACAGATCTGTGTAATCTTTCCTCGTGTTTTAAAATATTTTAGCTATTGGCTTTAATTTTGTATCAAAGTAATCTTTGTACAAGATCCAAAAAAAACTTATTTAGCAATTGAGGCAGTCTCCGATCGGTCTATCGCCTAAAATGTAATTTTAAATAAATGCTGTTTGAATATTCCATTTTAGTGCAACAGCTTTTAATTAGTAGCATTACTTTTATGATAACTTAATTTGGGGGATTTGTTCTTATATTATATTAAGTCACATTGAATATAGTTGAAATTTTAACATAAATATTCCATTCTTATCCTCTCACCAGCACACTTTTTTTTAAATCTGCTCCTTCCTTCTCTTTCTTGGAATCCCCTCATCATTTCAGTCTTACTTCCTCTACTAGCTCATGTACCCCCACTCTTTCCCGGATAATTTAGTTCCTTATCACAAAACTAGTAAAATATTTTAATATTACAAGTTTTTTTAAAATAATCTAAACAATTTTATACAACAATATCACTCATATAAGTGTGCTGGCTATCCCTCCAAATTCTTTAAATTGAAAAATTATACCTGGATACAGTAATCGATTGTGGAAACTTTGGCTTAGTACACCAATGTCAAAGGTCTCTGGTTTGATTCCTGTGCCCAGGTGTTATTTGCCCATTTAAAGAATGATATTTAGATGTGGCTATAACTTTAATCAACAACTATACTCCATTCACGGTAAGAATTACTCTCTGAAAGGTCTTTTTTCCTACCAATATCTTACTATATAATAGATTTCTGGTAGGGAAAAAGGTCTTTCAGAAAACAATTCCTACGCTGAACAGACTTTATAATAACTTGGCTATTTAATCCTAAGTCAAATAATAGTTTCTTCTGATATTAAATAATGCAAGCATGTTGACATAAATGTGTCCATTTGCACCTCCTTATCTGATCTTAAAATTAGTAGTCCACATATTGGAATGTAACTGGTTATGACTGACAAGTTTGATTTTCAAAATACCCACAAAATAATGTTTATTTAATTATTCAGCTAAATTTGCTTGTTTATAGAACTAAAGAAAACTTCCATTCTAATTTATTTTATCATAGGAGTATTTTATTGTGAGTTTGTGTTTAAGACTTGTTTTAAGAGGGCTGAAAATAGTGATTTATTTATATTCACAAAACCCCTAATAATTTACATATAAAAAAGAATTGCAAAGTTCACTTTTTGATTTGAAATATACCCTAATCACATTTTATGAAATATTCCCTAAGGCGAATTTAAATTAAAATGATTTTTAAAAAAATTGTTGGAAAAATAAATTTAATGTGGATATTAATATTGATTTAGAATATACATATTATTCGCAGACTATTTTATTACGTAAATTAACATATTTTGCTCAAAGCCAATCGATTAAATATAATTATATGCAATTATTTAGAAGATTTTTGTCATGTGAACATTAATTTGGAATGTGTATAAAAGTAAAAAATTACAAAAATTGAACCTATATTTGTATTTTAGACATCAATATTTTTTATTGGTGAAGTTTTAAATTTGTCAAAGATGATTTATATATGTATAAAAAAAAAGTTAAACCAAAACTGCTAAGTATTAGAAATGAAGTCTTTAAGTTTCCAAAGCTTCTCATACTTCTACAACTTATTGAAATCTCAAACTATTAAGATCTTGAAATTAAGTAATTTAAGTTCTGGATATATATATTTTTTATGTATATTTTTAGTTCTCATTGTATTTATCATTAGTAGCATAACATTGTTTTTATCTATAAGTTCTTTATTAAATTATTGATAAGTAGAAATGAAATGTTGATTTTGGAGTGAATAAAAGACCTGAACCTGTGAAATAAAAAAAGTTCATAATTATCAAATGAATTTATTTTACTTCTTTCAAAGTTATTCTTCATACTTTACTTGTGTTTACAAATCATATGTTGTCTTTAATTTTGACCAACACAGGACAGCTACAGTCTCCATTGTTTATTTCACTATTGGTACATTCCTCCATTTTTAAATTTTGTACAAAAGTTTAAGGTGGGATGGAAAATAACGAACATTAAAGTCTGTATTTTTTCATTTTTATAACAAAAAACCTTTTTGGTTCAAATAAATCCAATATTGCTTCAGTCTATATATTTAGTTTGATTTCTACTACTTTACAAATCCGAATCTTGGAGAGAAAAAAAAGGATGAACATAAGAGGAAATAGGAATATAACATAAATGACCTAAAGATTCCAATCAATAACTTAAAATTTGAAATAAATTCACACGATTGAATCAAACCTGTCCTTTACAGATGACAAATGAAAAATATATAAAAGCAACAAAAAAGCCTTTAACAACTAGACTCTTGCATTCTGCTAAATATAAGATTAATTTTAAAATATTTGCTTCAGAAAAATAGCTACTTACTCCCAACGCAATCTTTTCCACTTTTCATCTTAATTGTGGCATCTCACTAGGAATGTGTATTTTCCAACCACACAAGCACAGAGGATACAATGTTCATTGCTTGCCCTACATTATCTTCTCATTACGACAAATGTGTGTTGAAAAAATATATTTGTGTGCATTTAAAAAAATATACTTATTCAAGACAAATGCCTAAAAATGACCAATAAAAAGTTACAACAAACATGGGATCATGAACAAAATTTATGGACATATGAGCATTGACTGTGATGTACAAAAAAAAAGATGGCATGGTATCAAAATTGTAATTAAATCATTTTAGCAAAAAAAAAAGCTAACTTTTAGCTACTATTTCTAATATTATTTTGTATTTTTTTTTATGTTGATACATTTTTCCAAAATTCGAATTCGTAATGGATTTCACTAACCTTTAATTTTTATGGAAGAAGTTTTCCCTATAAAGTTAATATTTTGTGAGAGCTCAAAAATATTTAAAAAAATTCAAGTTTTTCCTTTCAATTTCTAACCGAGTGATTGAAAACATTACCCTTTTTTTCTGCAGTAAATCTTCGAGAATGACTCGATACTTAGACAAAGTGAGTGAACACATGTCATATATTAAAACTTTAACTCACTAGGAAAGTAATAAAAAACAAGAACAAAACTTTGTAGTAAGATTTGTATTATTTCTTGAATTCAAGTGAGATGATTTTAAACACATTTGTCCATCAACCGTCCTGAACACTATATCAGTTCATAAGTAGAGTTTGATCAGTTCATCACTGACAGCAGATGGTGTAAGAATACCAATATCTGTGAACAATAGTGTGATGTAGGATGGAGGAGTATAATCGACCAGAGGATGTTGTTTACTTAGGTCCTTGGCTCTTTTACTGGTTGTGTACTGAAACAATTATACAATTACAAAATATTGTTTGAAAAACTTAATTTTTATTAATCTCAATCAAATATCTTACTTGCTTCCTCTATGACGTTAGGAACTCAAAGGTTAATTGCCTCACTTGTAAAAGTATGCCACCTATCCCTATCTTGAGCTAGGTATCCAGCCCACCTAATTATACCCTATCTTTTTCATATCTATTCTGATGCTATCCTATTTGCGTCTAAGTCTCCGCAATGGTCCTTTCCCAAAGGATTTACCAGTCAGTACCACCTGAATAAGGTTCTTGAATCTCTCATTCGCGCTGCATGTCCTGTCCTATGTAATCTACATGGTTTGCTTATCTTAAAAAGTCTTGTGATTACAGGGTATGTGATTCATCACTATGTAACCTCAATTCACGAGTATCTCCATCCCTTTTTGAACCAAAATATCTTCCTCAGCACCTTGTTTTCAAAAACCCTAATTTTATTTTCGTCATGTAAGTTAAAATACCACATTTTACAACCACAAAGAACAACCAGTTAAACTTTTATTTTGTGTATTTTAAGTTTTACATTCCTTGAAATCAAACAAAATAACTATGAGCATTAAGTAATTGTTTATAGCATTTGGATTGGTTGTGTTGCAACTTTAAACACTATGGTTAGTTTATTGTATTAAATTATGCTGTGATCATGATCAACTTAAAATTCACTTAATGCAAAGAAACTAAATTGTGATCAGGATTCACATAAATTAACATAACTCGATGTAAAACGGACAATAAATTTAGACTGTTTCATAACAAATTGTTCACTAAAATGAAACCCAATCCTTTAGGGTTAATTAGGCTACAAGCAATTGCAATAGAAACATAGTGGATATAAAAAGTAAATTTTAACAAGAGGCCACAATGTCTTAAAGTTTGCGAAACACGGAAAAAAAAGTGCCAAAAAATTTGTCTGCATACCATAAACAAACAAATAAAGTACTATATAGTCTTGTTGATGTCACCAAATGAACAAATGAAATACTAAATAGCCATGATTATTTTTACTTTTACATCCATTACTGTTTCCAGCCTGTGGCCTCGGTCGAGTTTTTATTCAAGCCATATATTTTCCACTACTGGCTTGCTAGGCCTGTCCTAGCTTCATATGACTTAAAATCTAACTTACGACTAGAACAGGCATAAAATCCAGTTTCCGGCTGTTAATTCACCACTGCGAAAGGGTAAACCCAAATTTCACCAATGATAAATTTTTCAGCCATGCTAGAAATTGAACCTGGGACCCTTAGATCAGTAGACACGCTACTGACTGGGCTAAGGTCTCGGAAAGACGTGTTGATGTTGCTCACAATATGATTGACTGGATATGGACATGGTACTCTTAATTTAACGTTCACTTAACGTGGACGTTTTCCCTGGACAACTCTTGAGTTAAGTGATTAAGTTAATTGCATCGTGATGGCTTGCATTTAAAAACATGAGAACTGTTACATTATATGCAAGTTAAGTGAAAGTTAAGCTTATCGTGATCCTGGCATTAATAGTCTTCAGGCATGTCAATACTGATTATCATTGACTTAAAACTAAGCGAGCATAGTGAAGTTAAGGTTAAGAAAATGTACCAACACGACATGGAATAAATTTTCTCAGTGTAGGAGTACGCATAGTCCATATTTTTAATTTGAAGCTAACCTGAATCGAATATTAGATATGTTTGAAAAAATATACTGTGCTTATTTAATATATACATACAAATGTATGCACTAAAATAATGTAGAAAATATTTTATTTCACAATTGTTTGTGATATTTCATTCGAAGCTAAGCAATCCAGTTATTAACACAACATACAAATCAACTACCTTAGATTTTTATCTATACTAATATTTTTTATCACTGCATATTACTACTTGTTCAGGTTATACGCATAAAGTTTGTCCACGATAGGTTTTTAACTGGATGACAGTTCGAAAATCATATGTTTAGGTTTTGGGTTACCAACACTTTTAAATGTAAAGATCTTTAATTACCTGTTATATATTACATTTAAAATGATGTAAATTTAAGTTTTCTCATACTATTTCATTTTTTTAATAATTTATTTTTATCCAACTCGAAACAATATTTTAAACTTAATTAAAAGTACTTATTCGTTTTGGAACATTATTGATTTTGTGTAATATAGTGCATACATCAATACCTTTTAATACAGGCATCGTATTTACTTGGAAAAAAGAAAATTCTTGTCATTTTTTTACATACAATAAATGATTTTATGGTTATTTTATTGTATTTCAAAATATTTAACTAAATAAAATATTTTTATCAACTGCATTTCCATTTCTGCATCAATGTAAAAAACTTGTTTAGTGTAATGTTCAAACATATGGTTTAAATTTGTCGGTCGTCATTTTGAAGCTATGTTCGTTAGAAGTTTTTGTGAAAGTGGTGTGAATATTTTTTAAAGTGGAATAAGACTATAAATAAACTTTGTATCCAACCTCAAATAAATATATAAATAATATTGGCCTAAATTACTGTGGTTTACTATCACATTAATATATTACAATCTCTTTTCATTACAGTCATCCAAAGTGATAGATGTCAGCTGGTGGCGTAGTGATATATTAGGGACTACTAGTAACATTTTGAGCTGTCATCCAAGTAAACTTAGGTTGTGAATGAATTATACATGATAGTTATTCTAATGGGTTAGTGAGGATGAAGGTAGCGTTTTAGAGGTAATCTACTAAGAATTTGCATTGAAGGAGACTGGCAAGACATTTAGGAAAAACCACTCTCAGTAGACCCGACCAAGATTCAAACCCAAATCTCCAGCAGGCCAGTCTAACACGAGAATGATGCCTTAGACTTTGGCCACTACAGTGGGTCCATACTAATATTAATTTATGATGTGCATATCAGCTGAGAATGATAGTAATTAAAGAGAAATTAGTCTTACTGCAAATCTTAACCCTTTGAGTGCCAATGTCGTTCAGAGCAATGCACAAAATATTTGCTAAAATTGCCAACATCGCTCACATCAATCCCATGTTTTCGAGCTCTTAGTTCAGTATTAGGTCAACAGATAGGGCAGATTTTATTTCCACTGCATTTTCTTATGTTCAAGCTACTTTTATTTGTCTTTGCACATAAAGTTTCGGTATATCGAACATGATAATTATTTTCTAACTTTTTGAGTTTTATCTTTGGCCTTGTTTGTAAACATAGTTACTAAAAGGAAAGCTGTGATTCAAGACACAGAAATACTTGCAATATTTATTGATAGCTCAAGAGAAAATGATCAGTTTGTTAGTGATTCTGAATTTGTAAATAAATAATGAAAGTGATTAGGAATTATATTTTAGGGGAAAGTGAAAGATCAGAGCAAGTAGAAGTGGCAACTGACCTCGATAAGATGAGTGTGAATATGAGTGATTCCTATTAGGATGAAACCTGACCCGGACCATAGGCAGGAAACAGTAATGGATGTGAAGTAAAATTATATGATCTAAATAGCAATGCAATCAAACTTTGTATTGCTAGTGGTCAAGAGTACTGACCAATTTCGAATCAGTATCTTAGAAAATGTGATAAGCATTAATTATACAACTAGTATTTACCTTAAACTCATTAGGTAGGTCCTGTTGGTTAAGAGGATACAGTCTGACAAACTTGAAACTCTCTGTGAGTACATAAAAAGGTTTCTTCATTTCTCTAGCACAGACTGCCATAGTGAAACTTCCAACCTGAGCAGAAAACATTACAAAACTAACAATTAAATATTTAATTTTATCAATAGGGGTGTGCGAAGCCAGTTTTTTCAGTTCAAAGCGAATATTCAAGAATATTCTCGAAGTCGAATCGAAGTTTGAATAAAATTTAAACAACTAATAATAGCTCTTAAAAAAAATTATTTTTCTAAAAAAAACTGGATGTTTTTAGCCTTAATATATTTATATTTATTTCAAATGCTATTACATTGATATATTTTATCTAACGTTAATAAAAACCTTACAATTTAGCCTAATTATGTAATAATACACAATAAGACATTAACCTTTTTAGAAAAAAATATGTAGGCCTACTAAAAAGACATTTACTTGGGCACGTAAATAGACAATTATATTTTATAAAAAATATAGATATATACTATATTAGGCTAAGTTATATGCTAAGAAAATATTTACACAGTCCTGTGACATTGTGCAATAATATTATCCTACATTTGATTTGCAATTAAACTTTAAAAAATATTCACTTCAGGGCAGATTATGTTATAACTTATTTTAAAAAACGAATATTAAGAATTAAGAAAAATTATATCAACATCAAACAGTTTTTATAAGTTAAAATAAAAACAAACATTGTAAGAAATTATCCACACAGGCAGTTAGAAGTGTTACTTTCTCTTCAAGTTATTTTGAAAGATGTTAATTCCTCAAAATGAATAGGAGTCAACGGTTCTCGTCTGGCTGGTACAATGTTTCCTGAACTAGAAAATACCCTTTCACTGCACACACTTGTAGCAGGGCTACCTTGGAGACATTAGGGTATTTTCAAGAACCCTCTTCCCTCCACCAGATATAGGCACCCGTGGTTCATTTAGGTAATCCTTCACTTCACTGTTGTTGTCTATTGCCGGTTGGGTGGTATTTGGTATGGAATCTAAACTTGACCATAGTCCAGAACTAGAAGAGGAGCATGAGGGGTGTTCATCTTTTACGTTAGGCTCTAAAGATGACTTGTCACTCAACTTCTTAACTTCAATTGCTAGCGTGTTTACTGCCACCATATCATCGATCAAGACACCTCTAAATCTTGGGTCGCATAGCATGGATGGGCAGAAAATAGGATCTGAATCGTAGAAACTGAAGCGAGATTTCAAAGCCTTATCTAAACTTCTTGCGAACATTACACCATCCTTCTTGCTAGTGATAAAAACATTTAAGAGATTTGAGGCAAGGAAGGATGGGTATAACCATTGAAGAGGTGGGATAACTGTCTCCACTGATTTCCTTGGTGGCGTCAGCTAGTGGCCCAAGAACCTCTACAATGCCTGCTGCTTGCTTCCATTCAACTTCAGTTAGGATCTCGATGTTATTTTCTGAATTGGCAAGTTCAGCTCCAACAGCTTTTCTAACAGCATGTAATCGAGAAAGCATGTTATACTCGCTGGACCACCGTGTGTCCACAAACTGAATTAACTCGAGTACTGGCAGTACCATCTCTTCCATTACCGTATGTAATCTTTTTCTTGTGGATGGACTACGACTGTAATGTTCCACAATTGCTTTTGCCTTTGTCAAAAGTGTACAAACACCATAACATTCTGCTTTGGCATCATGGATAGCTAATTATTACTGTTCAATCTAACACATTAAAATAAAATGTAGATAAACTGCAACACATGCTCTAAATAAGCTATCAAAGTTATTTTTATTCCAGTTTTAAATTTTTTAAAAAAGGTAAATCTTTTGGTATTACAGAAAAATATGCATTCTTTTAAAAAGAAAAACGTTTCTAATAGCAATAAGTCACCTGTTGGCGTTTTGTATTTTTTCAGGTATATATTACACTGGGCAGTTTTCTTATCAGAAGCTCTCGTGAAAAATACCCATATTTCACTTTTATTTTTCTGTTTCGGACATTTTCGTAGGCTTAACCAAAACTATTGATAAATTAATAATAAACAGTCTAATGTTGCCAACATGAGGTCATCAAATTTTCCATCAAGTTTTTAGGTTAACATAAATAAATCATTTAATCGTTTAGTTAAAAAAAAAGTATAATTTAAAATTGAAACAAAATTTAATCAGTAAAGGGTAAATATGTTTGCTTATATTCTGTCTCAAAATTAATTTTTTCGACTTTCAATCAAGTTTTTAATTTATCTCTTGGCGCATGCGTCGTAACATTTTCTGTTGAGTAGAGCAAATACACGTGAAGGTCATTTCATTTCAGATATTGAAAAAGATTCACTTGAAAAAAATTATGCAAAATTCAAAGCAAGAATATGATTTTAAATTGTATATTGATTTTTTTAAATATTATTTTTATCACGTGAATTTAGGTCATGTGGCGGTGAAGATAGCTGAACGTATTTAATTTGTGAATCGATCAGGCCGTGTGGCATCGAATATAATCGATTATTGAAATTGTGTAACTATCGATAGTTATTCAATATTTCATCAAAACGAACTATTTTAAATTTACAAGTTATTTATTGAGAGAGAATAAGAAAAAGATACTTACAGGTACATTTTTTTTTAAAACGAAAATAGCGTGATCACCATTTATTAAAAGTGGTCACTAATCTCAGTAGAAATATTGTGGAATAATAATAATAAAGTTAGTCACAATCAACTAGTCGTTTTATAACCATGGCCTTTTGTGTCAATACATAAATATTAAAAAATATCGAACTAATCGATATTTAACCTATAAATCGATAAGGCCCATCTTTCGTAAAGTAAACAAATGAAAAAAATTTGTATTAGAAGCTTGCGCCTCATACATATTAGTAAGTATTCCATAATTCAACGTTTTATTTGTTTTAAATTGTGAATTTTCTGTGGTAAACATGAATATAATCTACTAGAATAACAGCTCAGAATGGTTAAAATTGAAAATACTTGTATATTTTTTGCCGAAGCTTCGAATTTTTCGAAGTCGAAGCCGAAGTTAATTAATATTCGCTTCGACTTCGAGATTCTCGAAGCTTCGCACACCCCTATTTATCAACAAAAATAGTAAATATTATATAAGGGCTTAAAAGTTGCACCAACATAAAAGCATCCAACAGCATTATGAACACAAACATTTAAAAACAACAACAGAAGAGGAAAACTACATTGAATATGACCACTGAGGAAACTGCAAGACTTATGGAGAAAAGCTCTATCTTTCTCTCTCTCTCTCTTTCATGGTTAAGTGTTGCCAAACCTCCACACTTTCAGTTATGTTGGAAGGTGATGTGCTAAGGTAAGGAGTTAGTGGCAACATTGATGAACCAGCATTGCAAAATTTGTCATATATTTTAGGGAAAATTGACCACACGGAAACAAGAGAAAGACATCATTTTCTAACAGTAGGCAAACAGTTACCTCCAAAAGGTATTCAGTGTAATGTGGATGAGGTGTATGTGAACCAAGCACTCGTTTATAACCAGGATCTGGTTTTTCAGAGTCGTTACTTTGATCATGTATACTACCTTGTTGATGATGCCGCCACTCTCCACCACACCCTCGGCTCCCACCATGACTAGATCCACTTGTTCCATCACGTATGCAACTGCAGAGTCAAGGATCACAGTGCACGAGATGTTGCAATCTTCTAGTTGCCGTTGCATCACTTCACTAAAAATGTATATTTAAAAACTATCAGTAGATGCACAGATATTATCTATGAAAATTGATTGGCACCTTTATTTATTAATGCATTAGAGTGTTTATAATTCAGACATCAACAATCTGAATCGATGATAATCCATATCACCAAGAAAAAATATAATTTTATTTATAAAAATAACCAGATTGGTATCAATATTCAAGATTTTAAGAGCGGAGTTATTAGCCATAATACTAAGTTTTCAAGACTGCGACAAAAGCGATGCAAATGAGTGGCTACTAAATGATGAAAATGACCTTGGATAAAATTTTAAATTATGAAGAAATAGCTAACATTGTAGCTGAGGACAAGTCCACCTGTGATTATGAAAGTGAAGAAGATTATGATGGAGCTGTCGAACCTTCAAAAGTTGATGCATTCAACGCATTGGAAACTCTTATGTCTTGGCTTGAAAGGCAGCCTGAGTGCACTATTATGCAAAGTGTGTTACTATGAAGACTCAGCGACATGGCCGCCAAAAAAATGCACCTTGACCCTTACCCTTGCTAAAAAAAAAATTAGACTTTTGCTGTTAGATTTTTGCCTTTGTAATATTTAGCAACAAATAGAATAAATTAAGTTTGTTGTTTAAATAAAGTGAAAATGTTTCTACCTTAACCTCAGTGTTCTATATTTTAATTATATTTAATATAATTCAAGTTTTTATTAAAATTATTTGGGGTCGAGGAGAGTGGGTCAGCAAATGCTCCATTTGTTGCCTTTGAGTTCACCATTGCCATTGTTTATGTGTGTCTATTTAAAAGCATATTTACCCACTGCTGTCTGGAGATGATCTAGTAACATACACTTCAAACCTCTTGTTGGCTTTGGCTGCTTCTTTCATGGCCAGCAAGACTACACGGGATCTGGAGTGTGTAAGCACTCTCTGGAACAAAACAGTCAACTTTCATTCTCAAGGTGGCTGTAGAACTTCTATCATCAAATTTACCAATTTTTTTTCCTAACTCTATTTTTCTTCTGATCTACCCATTTCAAGTTTTCCTTTGTGAGTAACAATCCTTCCATTTATTACATTGCCTACAATATGGTATGTTTTAAAAATAATGCTAATAGTTACTAAACAAAAGTTTTATGTTTTTAAACACAAATTTAATTTCACTGCTTTATCTCTATTTTTTGTACATTTTTTTCTTTTTCTTTTCAGGGTTGTTTTTCCTGCCTGTCAAAACCATGATTCAAGATGTTGATCTGTGCAAACTATAATAATTGATGCAAAAACCTAACCACTTAACAATGTACCATTTATTTAACACTTACACAACCATCAACGATGAAATCCGCTGCAAGTTTAGCGACTTTCCTCCTAGCTTCCATCAATTTCTTGAGGAAAAGCTGACCTCGATGCAACATAATGCTCTTGCAAGCCTCAAATGTCTGTTAAAAAGAGTATAAAATTTAATCTATGTATTGAGGTTGGAATACATGAATATATTTCTTTTGTATCAGGATTTTGCCTGCTTAGGGACTACGTGAAATTTTCCTACACTGGGGCATAGTGCAACTTTAAACCAACGGTACCTTATGTTGTTGTTAAACCAGGAGTGAGTATTAGATAACCATAGAGAATTTTAAAGAATGATGTAAAAAAGTTAGTTCTGCAAATCATTTGACCCCAAATTTCTCAGTAAAAATTTCTGTTGAAATTAACTATTGAATTTGACACCCTGGAGTGACAAGAGCATGTATCCAACATGTCAATAATGTTCAAATTATTATGTATGCCCAATGGAATTTCGAGTAGCAAAATTGACTATGCGAATGTAATTAATCTTTACAGCAATACACAATAGTAAAAAAAAATTGTAGCTGATGTAAGAGATGTTTATGAAAAATTGTAGCCATGTGAATACAAACATTTTATAGATTATATAAAACATTTTAATAATTAGCTTACCTACTTTTTAAGAGATGAAATTAATGACTTTGTCACAATAATTAATTTATGGGAAATTAATAAATTTAGTTTTAATTTTATTCAAGACATAGGTGGGGAGGAAAAACCCTTTCAAAAGCATGTGAATACCACATGTCAAGAAAATCTTCTCATGTGCAACATGTTTGCCAACCATGCCATAGAAAAAAGAGTGATTCAGCTACTATGACACTGCAAGTTTATTGAATTTATGTAATTTTTGTAAAAATGGGGCACATAAACTATGATGAAAAAGCTGCATGTCAAGTTTTTATTTAAGATGTCTATTATGTATTTCTGGGCATTAAAGGATAATTTGTAGTTTTCTCTTAAAAAAGAAGTATCGGAGTGGTTTCAATAGTAGAATATTCTACAACACAAAAATATAGCTAGAGAGACGTAATTTGTAAATTTGTATCAGCCATTGAAGAATGTAAAATCACAATGTGAATAAAAAGTTCTGAATGCAACCAATCAAGCTTGGACTACGAACTCCCCTGATCGGAGTCACATCTCTTAGGGTGGGAGTCCAGGGAATGCAAGATAAGGACAGTGTTTTGCAGTTTCTATAGCAAAACACTTGTTTGGCCAAAATAAGTTGAATATTTCTCCAGTAGAGTTATAGAGTTTAATTTTCTTCCCATGTTCATATCAACAGTTCTCGAATATCGGTCAAGGGTTTCCTGGAATTTAATGACAGCTTTTTTCTTAATTTAAAATGTTTTTAATCTATGTTCATGACATAAACTTTAATTTAACAATTGTTGAGGTCACTATGTAACGAAAATTAAGCTCTATCTCTATATATTTTGACAAAAAACAAGTTTTGCTATAAAAACCGTAAAAACACTTACCTTTTTTGTGTTCCTTCACTCCCTCCTTAACCACTACCTAACTCTTTTGGTCATAGTTGCTAATAATAGCTAAACTATTGTATTCTAACAACAAACTGTTGTGCATTACCTTTGTATCAAGTTTAGCAAGGGTAATAAACCTGAGAAACAGCTCACAGCCTGATGCGACAGCAGTTACTGGATAGTCTGTGTTTTTCATTGTATCTACAGCAACCTGGAAGTTTGAGTCCAACTCTTGAACAGTTTCAGCTGTAAAAATACAGACATTTCACCTAACATCACATGATTTTCAATCCAAAAAACACTGATTAAAAAAAGTAAAGTTATTTTTAAAGATTACTTTGTCTTGTTCAATATTCATTACAAAGTTAAGAAACAGGGGTAGGCAATGTAACATGTCGGTCCTATTCGAATAAATTGAAAAATGGTACCAGGACATGAGAAATGAACCCAGGACCTTTGACTTAGCGCACCAATACTTTAACATTGAGCTATTCAAGGATTGTCCTATACTCAGGGTCGTTCTTCTCTCGTAGTGGATGTGTGGATATCATTGGCTACTAAGAGCTATCAATGATGTCACAGCCACCATTAACTCAGTTGTGGCTTTATGATGCCAATAGTACAATGCTTTGTATGTTCCAAGGGAATCAAGATGATATTGTGTTGCTTTCTTCAATGTCAGTCCTAGTTAAACATACAACTAAAATAAACACATGGTTGAACTTTTAAGAGAAAGCTATGATCTGATTAAAATATTTTTTAACTAGAATACAAATTAAATTAATAAAATAAAACAAAAGGTTTGTCCTAGCAGCCTCTGTTTGAATTTCATTTATTTGTCAGTGGTAAGGTGAACAAATTCTTTCTTCTTATTGCTCCTAGTATCATTAATTAATGTACAATATTGTTTGGGTCCGGTGTTCAATCCTCAGTCGTGGCATGGATTTATCTGATTACCGATGATGATGATGATAGTAATAATTATAATCTTCTGCAGTAACCACACTTTCTCTTTTTCGACAAATTTCTTATATTTGGTTAACTTTTATTTTCTTATCCTAACGAAAACACACTTGCACATCCACTCTAATAATTTTACATTTAGCAAACTCACAGAGTACTTCATTAAAAACAAAAATGTAGTAAAGATCTTAGTGAACACCTCCACTGGAAGTCAAAATATTAAAATAAAGTAATAATATATATTTTAAAGCTAAATAATGTATATTTAATTATCAGGTTTCTTTCCAACCTAGCTAACACAACCATCATTATTATAATTACTCGGCCGACTTGATATAACCTTGCTACTATTACATTCATTAATAAATTAGAATCTCAATTAATATTCACAAAATAAACAATTTGACTATCACAGGCTAGTATAGGATTACAAAATATTTTAAGAGATCATGACATGTTGGTCTAGTATGTTACATTTAAGTTGTGTAAATGTTGTAAAAATAAAATAGTTTAAAATAAATATGATTATAGTATCATTGGCTTCACCGTTTCCTTGTGAGAATAGTGCTGGAATTAAATTTTTATTGATAGAGAACTTAGTAATGTTTTAAGTTGATCTTGTAGCTTGAAATATTCATAATTTAAACAAATAATTTTAAAACTACAGTTGCCTAAAACCTCAATTCAAGGCCCAATTATCGCCTGAAATTTTACAATTTTCCTGGGGTAGAACCCTCATCCCCCGTTTTAACTGGGGGATATTAAATGCCCCCACACCGCTAAGTGTTCTCATCGTTGCCCTTGTCACTTGAGAATTTTTTATAATTTCAGAACGCCTAGAGTTTGGAAACTCACTGTCTCACCCATCCCTCGCCCCAAAATATATTTTGTGCGACCCCCTGATCCCCGATTGAATTTCGTATAACTTAATATATAAATAGTAGTAAAGATTCACAGTATGGTTAGTTTTGTATAAGATTAAATGTGTAGAAAAATATTATTTTATCTTCTCCGAAGGTATTCCTTAAATCTATGTTTATTTATATTATTTTCATGTCCAGGCCTATTTGATGTATTGAATATTGAGTAATTAATATTTAGGGCATACATACCTAGTCTATGCATACAAAAGTGGCATCTTGGCCTATGCCTCGTTCTTATTTCCTACTAAAGGAGATGTGGACAAAATTAGCAATTAAAAACATACTTACACTTGTCTTTTTCCAAAACTTTTAATAGTGTTATTATCGCCGCCATCCCAGCGGACACATCTTGTTCTTTTTCTAATATTTCACTAAAGAAAATTTCAATTTCTGAAAAAAAAAAATGGTCATGCCTTGAGTTATTATTAAATTTCTACTTTGGGAACCAATATCACAACACATCTAGTAGCCCTATTGAGTATTAAGGACAAACAAATGTGCCAATTGGACGTTATTATTTTTATTATGTGAATTTTTTAACTGTAGAGAACATAGTAGAAATTGTAGGCCTACTACTGTACATATTGATACTAACAAAGAGAGGGATGTTTTTGTGCCATATTGATAATTGGCAAGATTGGCATATGTGTCACAAGCATAGACAAACAAACCTAGATGTTATCTTTTGGAGAAATGAACCTACTTTGTTTGGTTCATTCCTAAATGATTCAGCCTATGTAACAAAAAAATCCCCTTTTTTCCATTACCATCCCTTCTATCAAACTGAGAGCTTTTATTTAGGCTACTTGTAGTATTCAATTTACTAGTACTAATTCATCTTTTTTTATTTGCTAATAATTGTATATTTATAAATTGAGCTAATATCTCCTTCAAATGTCTGACAAATTAATTTAAATAAAACTTTTTAATTAGCCTAGGTGACAACTAAAAGAGTTATTCCATTAAAAATATGGGCTTGTGTGTGTTAGACCTAAATAATTTATGATTTTATACACTACAGAGCCTTGTTACAAACACTTTTTTATATTAAATCTTAAAAGCCTTAGTCCAACATTAATGGTGATAACTATTTGGTTTCTTATAATATTTGAAAATACCTGGGAACAGGTTAACAATAGTTTGGCATACTTATATTAGTGTGATACTAAAGAGAATGTGGGCTGGGAAAAAAAACATAACCAAATTAACGATATTTAGGATTTTGTAGCTGTGTAAGGTACGTTGTGTATTTTAAATTTTGGATTAATTCAGCATTCAAATGGAAGGAACTGCGAATATGTATGGTATTTCAAATATATTTTTAAGAAAACAGTGGTGACCAAGCGGCCTAGAGGTGAGTCCACACCGCAGTAACATTGTTGGCAGCAAATTGTATGAATGTTGACAACATTTTTCTTCAACAAGGTGTCCAGACCAAATCAACATTGTTGTCAGGACATAGTTGAGTACAGAATGCTGAGAGAGGAATATGTGTTGCTTGCATCTGCGGCAAATGTAGTAATTTCTAGTGTGCCTCCAACTAGACGTAGATTTTAGATTCTTCTCTCCAGAGTCGCCAAAAGTAGCCTAACTATGCTGGACAAGATTTAGTGCATCCCACAAAACCGGCCAATCTCTGTAGATTTTTATTATAGTACTTTTGTAGGGTGGTGGAAATAAAATAGTAGGCCTAATCAAGAATTAGAGTACACATTACCAAATTTACAAAGCGCGAATGAACACAACCTTCTCATGTGGAGCCTCCAAGCAAACTAAATACTGATTACTATGTTGACAACAATAATTCTCCGGTGTAGATGCGCCTCAACAATGTTGCCAACATATGTTACCAACATTGCTTTGATGTTTACCATTCAGTGATAGACAATTGTCAACATGTCCACTCTCAGACATGGATGTTGTCAACATTTAGTACTTTTTTACGTTTATGTTGACGTGTGTTGCCAACAATATTTCTGCCGTGTGAACGCAACTTAAAACATTAAACTAGCATTACACTTGGTTTCCATTGATGGGTAGGTCTGTATTCTAACTTGGGTGGCATATTCTTGCATGATAATTTTCTACTATATCACCTTAGCTTTCATATCCTCCTTAATGGTCAATTACATTTCCACTTATAATTAATACTTGTGTAAATTCTTCAAGAGTTAAGTGTGTTTAAACGTACAAAATAAAAATAAAATGCTAAAGGCGAAAGTCTGAATCAGGTCCATACAACAGCTGCATGAACTACTTTTGGTAATTTCTTATTTAGGATATACTTGTACTATTTCATCTCACCTTGCTTATCCATTTTATGTATTTTATCAGTAACTAATTCAAATAAAATAAATCACCTTGATTCTATCCTTAACATATACATAACCTAAAATTAAACTCTAACTAAAACTGGAAGAAGCCATTTAAAAAGCTGCATTGCTGTAAACATTATAAAAAACAATTAATAATTTTATAATGTGTACGGTATTTCTTTATATTATAACGAATAATGTTTGAATGTTGCTTTATTTCAAAATCAATAATTAGTATTAATATATTTACAGTAATTATTCATTTTTCATGAAAATGAAAATGAAATAAATTTGTTCACATGTATCAGTGATTAGATGGTCATGATGAAACTGATCATCTACCGTTTCGTTTATAGAAATGGTACCGTTTAAAATAAATGCGAGCTGTGGTTTGTGAAATATGTGTGCAGACTGAGAAAATATATATAATAAAAAGAAGTTTAAATGAGCTTATAAAAACAAAAATTTCATACGGTAGGATTTTGGTACAGAGTAAGATCTTCAAGTAACGAGTTTCGAGCTTAGTTATGCTGTTTAAACCTTTTAGTAACACATTTAGTTCATTTAACTAGCACATACATTGATGTACTTCATATAGTAATACAAATTAACGAACGAAGTCAAAATGCCACATTGCCTATAATGTGTGTAAGGGAAAGAGATACTTGAATGTTTCTTTCTCTCTCTTAAACAATGGTGTGGCTCAGATGTATATTCAGTTATATTATTATAAAGATTAACAAATTAATCGCGTTGATCTATTCCCAACTGTTATACTTATTCTGAAATTATCTTAATCCCCTCCTTTCTTATTTATTACAAATATTAATGATTTTAAATATATTTTAGTTGTTCGACGAATCCATTTTTAAGTTGGTAGCTTTGGTTTTAGACAAAATTCATGATTTAAATGTTTTAATTTCTTTATTTTCTCATATTCATGGATACAATTCCTTACTCCATAATACCAATAAGCTATGTAAGTTATATAAAGTGTAAATACTCATTCTAATCCACTTACCTCTAAATTAGCAAAAAATACAATTTTTTTTCGTCAACAGGAAATTCAGTTTGTTTACATTCAAAGAAGGTTCACTAATGCATTCTAGCGGTAGGCTTGGAAGTAGCCATATCCAAGGACATATTATTTTGTTTCGTTCTTTACAGCGCAATGTTTGAATTTTGACAGAGACGTCAAAATCACTACTTTTACAAATCTCCATAATTTCCCTAATAATTTTCTAACCTTCATTATTCTTTGAATATATTTATTTGTGTCTACATTTTATAGGCTAATTACATCAGAATTTCTCTTTCAATACTCTAGCAATTATTTTGGACTATTTGTTGATTCTGTTTCTTTCCCTTAGACAAAGCATTGTAGTGGGATGATTTGGAACATTTTAAAATTCGAACAAGGGTCTTTGTCGTCAATCTGCCTAGTGCCTTTTGTAAACCTTAATTAAAATAGTAAATATGTGATTTGGTAAGTATTAAACTAGTTCATAGGAGAGTGCAGTCATAGATAAAAGTATGAGTGCAGTGTCATTTAATGAACTGTAAGTGTTTGAGAAGTAAAGTTCTTCACGCTAGTTCCAAATATGAGGATTTTAAATCTCAAATAATTTTTGTCGATATTCCATAAATATTTTATTTTATTTTCATGGTGAGATCACTTTAATTTTTATCCTATTGTATACATTCTTACTTCAAGCCATCAACTACCAGAAACTATTATGATTATTCTTCAGTAACTTAACCAAATTTATTAAACTTATTTGGCAACATATTTATTTTATCTCCAGAATATTTTTTCATTGTATTTTATTTAAATTAACTAAAACCCTAACAAACTTTGTTTCTGTAAAATAAAATAAATTTAATTTTTTTATAACATGCGACAAATAATATTTTTTGTCTCATTCAAAAGTATTACAATTAGACTTATAAACTACCTTAGTATTGTTATTCAACCGGAGCATCTCAGACAGGTACATTAAATTTGAAATAATTACCTTAATATTATTTAAAACAGTATTTACATATCTTTATTGGTTTCATTTCCTCGTACAGAGTTTACATTATTTCAATATATATATATTTATTACCTATCAGGATTTTTCTCCAGTATGGGGTGCAGATAGGAATATCTGGGGGGGTATTCCATACCCCTAGTATGGTGGAGGACCCTGGGAAAATGTATTAAATTAAAGCCCCAAAATACGCTTTTTAAGGCAATCCTTGTCTTCTGAAAATAATATACAAAATAAAAAAATGTTTAAAATTCATCCATATTCTTGACCTTGACGATTTGAATGGAGAATGCTGTTTGAATTGCTCGCGCATGTGCCAAACTATCAACCCTATAATAAAATGTCCACAAAAAAATTCTATATATGATAGGGGATTTAGGGATTTTAATCTTCTGCCCCAAGAGGTGAAGAGTTCTTCTACACTAGACATGTTCAAGGTGAGACTAAAAAATATATATCTAAGAAATGTGTGAAGTCAATGTTTAAGTTTTTATGAACAGTATAAATAGTTTTGGTTGATATATTTAATTGTTTTGTGTTGTATGTTCCTGTTTATGTACTATAACCATTGTTTATTCAGGTATTTTTATGTTTATGTATTACTGTATGTATATTATTGGCAGGCTTATGCTATTGAAATAAATATGAGCCAACTTAAAAAAAAATTATAATAATCTTTTCTACAAGCCTAGGTCACAGCCTAGGCCTATAACTCAAATGATTGTTTGAACGTAAGACAACTAAAGTCCGTTCACCGTAGGAATTGTTTTCTGAAAGGCCTATTTCTCTACCAAAAATCTATCATATATTAGGATATTGGAAGGAATAAATAACCTTTCAGAGAGTAACTCCTACCGTGAATGGAGTATACACAAAGTTTGTCATTCAAACAAATGTAATCATGTTTTAAGATTCTTTATTTCATTATATCGAGCCCTTAATACAAAATGGTTTCTGAAACCAATATACAAGCTAATATCCAACATTAAATATATTGTAGTCTTGGCATATTGTAAACAATATGAATGATAGCTACATATTTAAATATGTTTAAGATTTTATTCGTATTTGTACAGTATTACTTGTAAAACTGAATTGTATATCCTCTGATTTAAAGGTTTTTTCAGACATCGGACTGGCGAGAAGTTAGTTCTTTATATACATAGTGAAATTCTACATATACTTGTACTCCCTGTGTCACAAGACATATAGGTTACATAATGGCGTGTCACTAGGCGAGCGAATTTATAGTTTGTTGTCATGTTCTGACGATTCCCTTCTCATTAACTCAGGCCAGGTATTAGAAGGTTATCTCGTCTCTTGGATATGACCGTATATTACTATTATAGGATTATTTAGTTTTTCTTTCTTGGAGTCACCTTTGGATTGTGGCTAATCATCCTAAGATTAATTTGATTTGCTTGTATCATACTAGAGTCCTGTTTGACGCCCCTGAGGCACTTGTGTTCTATTTATGTCTATTATTTGTATTAACAGTGCATTACTCGGACAATTGAGCTTGTTCTCTGGGTTATTCGTTGGGCTAACGCTCTTTTATTCTCATTGTTGGCTTAACCGTGAGAGTTTTCGTTACGACTAAATACACTATCTCTCTACTCCAAGTTCACTGAATTCTTGTGCCTGTATTATTTATATTGTCATTGAATAAAATATCTACTCTTGTTACCTCCATGCCTATCACCATTTTCCACCGGGGGAGGGGGGGAGGGGTGCGCTCAGTACAAAAGAAGTTGTGCCACTCTGATATAGCTTAGTGGAGTGGGGTAGTCTTCTGCGGTAGTGACAGGATAACTGTTAGGGATCCTTCATGTCATTTTCTATTGTTGTAAAACTTGTGCTTATATTTGTCTGTTTTTGTTTCACGCTGTATGTGACCACGCGGCGCCTACACCTAAATCTGATAAGCCTTCGGCCAAGTTGACAAAATCTGAGGTCTACAAGATGAGCCGCGACCAATTGCTAGCCGAGCTAGTCTTCCTGTTCCACCCCAAGCTACGGTGAGTGATTTGTGATCCATCTTATGTGGGCGGATAAGTGAGGTTGGGGAAGCTTCAGCTGACTCTGGTATGAATAAGGATGCGGGTGGTGAACCAGCTATGCTTGTAGTATACCATCATGCTTGTAGTATACCCTAAGGGCCAGTTTCATAGTCAAATTTAGTACGCCTCAAGTGCGGCGCTACACTAAATACAAGACGACACCTACCTAAA